>JACBWW010000032.1:5090969-5116587 GCA_020086605.1 Lanius collurio | reverse complement strand
TTCATTGAAAACAGATAACATTTAGACTTCTAAAGCTGAGCAAAATCTGTCACTTCTTGGAAAAGACCACAAATTGCACTTAACAGTGAAAATAACACTCAGCAATTTAAAGCTGCTGGTCTTAATCATGAAAATGAGAACCAACAGTGTAAAAATGCCTAAAACAAGGGCTGGGACTGGAGAAAAATGGGGAGAGATGGCTGGTGTGGTGCAAAATATTAGTTTCCCTAAGCTTTCTGAACACTCAAGTCCTGTTCTTATTCCTCTTTTCTCCTTTTCTGTCCCCTGCTGGTGACTTCCATGTGTACAGCTTAAATATCTTTTTCCTTTTCAGTCTGGAGACAAAATGATGATTTTCTTCAGCTAAAGGACAGTGCTTAAATTAGAAATGCTATCTCCTCGTAGGTAATGCAAGGGAAGCAATGCTCTCTGCTAAATTTGGATTTTTCACTTGACTGTTACCTGTGTATGACACCAAAATGCTGAGGTTGGTTTTCTGTGCTCCTGCAGCACAGCATAAAAATAATAAGATGCAACCTGTGTTTGTGCTTTGGCATCTCTGCTTTTGTTTCAGGAACTAACAGAGCATGAAGGGAACTTCATCTCTTCTTGTGTTGCTCTCCCAGTGCTGTGGGATGTTAGGAAATAAAACATCTCTGACAGCATCTGCACTGAGGGAGTCACGAGTTCAACAGATTTTTGTGATGTTTTCAATAACAAAGCCATTAACTTTCTGTTTATCTGTTTTCTGTTAAGCCTGACAATATTATCTGTTCTGACAGTTTCTCTTGTCTCAGTTAAGGAATGCAGAGCAGAGAGAGCAAGGTCTGGCCAGGGTTGTGCTGTTCAGCAGATCTCTGCATGTGACCTCTTCAAGGCAGGCTGATTTTGCCATCACTGGATATATTGTGGTTTTCTTGTAATTCTCTTGCTGATCTTTTCATTTTATGACTGCAAGGGTTCCTTCCTTAGAGATACATAACTGGCTACTTGTTGTTTCCCCCTAGAGTTTTAACAAATTCTACATCCTGAACAGAAAGGAAATCAACATCCTGAAGTAAATGAAGTTTTCATCTGCAAATTATGCAGCAAATGCAAATATTTAAGCTGTGTGAGCTGCTAGCCCAGTCTCTGTAGGGTGAAATGCTGAAGTGCTTCACTCCTCATTAGAACAGTGTCTGATATGTCCTTATCACTATTCTGGGGTTGTGTAAAAGTGAGTGTCAGCAGTTTGCCAGAAGCCAGCAGAAGAGGAGAGCAGCTCCCAGCTGCAGAGCTCTGCCCAGGGAAACTGTATTGTTGTGTTTTGGTTGGCAGAGTGGTTTCCTCTCACATCTGCAATTGATTACATCAGATTTTCTTTGGCACATCCTTCCCACTAAATAAATTTGTATGCTTGGAATACACACTCCAGTAAGTTCTTTTAACTTCTTCATGGAGTTGTGCTCCTTGCCCTGGAGAGATCCAGAGGTGGAAGTTACAGAACTCCAGAGAAAGAGCCATGGTTTTCAGCAGGAATGTTCAAATACACGTGGTTCTTCTAATGACAGCCCAAAGCTGTTATCCAGCTCTGGTTTTTGTTCAGCTGATGGTCACATCTAGAGATAAAAACAGAGTTTACTCACTCCAGTTTCATGCCTCGTTTGAATTGTGAGGAACCATCTCCTGTTTAGAGTCAAAACATCCATGACAACCAGGGTTTCAGGAGTTTTTCTTTGAGATTTTAAGGGCAGGAGCAATCTCTGATAAAGGTAAAAAGTATATTTATACTAGAGCATGAGGATAATTGTGCTGTCAGAGGTGTGTGAATGCCCAGCTGCTCAGGGCCCTGCATTTCCATTTTCACTGATTAACCTGATCATAAAGGCTTTGTAGGGGTTTTCTCTCATATTTAAAACAAAATTTGGGGGGTTAGTCCATCTGTCTTGTGGCCCTGACAGCACAGACTTTTTCAGTGTCCTCTAAATTTGTTTAATATTCCCTTTAGTGGGTATTTCTTCTCCCATGTGGGTTCCCATCTCCATCGTTTCTCTCCAGAGGTGCTGCTATCTCATTTGTACAACAAAACCAAACCTCCAAACCCCTTAACTTTACATAAATAGGATTAATGATGCATAAAGAGAGTTATTACCAACCAAAATGCAAACTGAGGTGTGGTTGCAAGCTGCCTTTTGGCAGACATTGCTGGGCCTGGGTAAAATCCTGCTCTCTGTGTTGTCTCTCGTGGGTAAACATTTACATCTCACATGGCCCTTCCTTGGCAGCTCCAGCAGAGGTGAAGAATTGTGTAAACCTTTAAAGCTGCCTTGAAAGTTCAGGAAAATCTGAAAGATCAGGGTACCTTCATGTGCTGTGGAGTGATTCTAGAAAGGGGCTCAGGTCTGGTTTTGCCAGTGTTCTTTATTTACTTTTTTCCCCCCTCTTTTACAATTAAACATCAACAACCTTGTACTCTGCAACTTGGATGTTTTAAAGTTTACCAAGCCCAACTACTCTTGGTTGCAGGGTGACTTTTACACAAAAAAAACCCCATTATTTTTGTGTACTGGAACTGACCAAATATAACTGGACTCTTTCCAAAGAAGGCAGGATAGTGGGTGAAAAGAAATGCTTTAATCTTCTGTAAAAATAGAATTATAAGGTACACTTCTGAGGTTCTCCTTGTGCATTTAAAGGGGTTTTCTCAGGCAACTGGATGTGAAACTTTTCTGATCTCTTTTTGAGAATAACATGCATTCAGTTGGGCTATAAGAATGTGTTTTGGTTTTTTAATAGAACAGCTTGAATACTGCCAACACTGAACAACAAACTGACACAGGCTCCAGATCCCCCTCTTTTGGAATTCCATTTGGACTTGCAAAATAATTCCCTTAGAAATGATAAACACCATTTCTTCTCAATTTTACTGAATTCTTGCTTAAACTGGAAATAATTCCAGTATCCTGTGTCTGTCTCTCTAATGCCACTGTGAGTGATGTGTTTTAGACTTACAAACTGGTCAGAAAAGAATTTGGAATCTGAAGCCTCTTTAATTTCTTTGGCTGCAGATGGAGTCATTGTTTTTAGAGTTTTTGGTTTGCTGTTGATCCCTGGGTTTTGATTCAAACGGGACCACTCAGTGTTTTTGGAACTACTTTAAACCAGTTTCTCTGCAGTCTCCATCCTGACAAAACCAGCCTTTAGGTAGTGCCAGTTCTGAACCAAAATTTGTGTATTAAACTTAATCTTGGGCCTGCCACTGCTTAGATTTGCCTTGGTAAATTGTGCTGTGTAAATGATGATATTTTCATGTGAATATTACATGAAATACCCTCAAAACATTTGCTTTCCAGTGACATTTTTCTTGCTGTTGCTGATGGGTGAATGGCCTTGGCTGTCTGCTATTAGATGTTTATTAGGGGTAAATGCTGTTCTTACAAAGGTGAAGTTTTTAGAGCAGACACAAATACAGATGTGTAATGTAAAAATTAGACAGATAATTGCAGGAGAAGGAAAGGAGGAGGATTCTGGAGACACAACCTTGGGATTGGTCCTTGGTTCTAAGTCAGTTCACAAAGTGCTGTCACCATCAGGATTAATTGTTTTTAAGAATTCCCAGAAAAGGTGAAGGTTCCTGTCTGTTCCTTCCAACATCATCACCATCTAACAGAAAATGCTGTTTTTCCTTGTGACCCTTGCTTAGGTTATTCTGTAACAGTTTTGTTGTGATAATGTTGTTTTGTAACTTCCATTCCTGTTCTCCAGGACACAGTCTGCATTTTAATGACTTGGATAAAAGCTCAAAATGAGAATTAATCTCCTACATTTATAAATATTTACAGTATAACAAGGCTCCAATAGCCACACACTGAATTTCTGCCCAGGGTGACTTTCCTTAATGTTCCCATGGGAATGACAGTGGCCCCTGGCTGAATACAGATGAGAGCTGATCCTGTTTTACTAAACCATGGAATATCAGAAGGGACAGAGTGCCCCAGTGTGTGTGGTGATTGCTGCTATCTCAGTGAAGCCTGCAGGTTTGGATCCCAGGGGTGGATTGGGATGGGAGCTGCCAATCCCAAATCCATCCCCCCTGAGTCACAGGATCTGCTGGGCAGGAAATTCAGAGCTGACTCAGTGCCAGGCCACTGCAGAATATTGACAAGCTGGGGGTGGTTTTGTATTCTGCTCATAGGAGAGGAGAAAAAATTCTTAATAAACATTCCCTGACTTCCTGGATCTCCTTCCTTTGATGCAAGCCAGGGAGTGTAGCTCGGAGCGAGGCTTTGGAGGAGCCCATTTCCATTCCATGGCTCTCTGGAATTTTTCTGAGCAGGTTTGGAGTAGCCCCATTTCCATTCCATGGCTCTCTGGAATTTTTCTAAGTAGTTTTGGAGTAGCCCCATTTTCATTCCATGGCTCTCTGGAATTTTTCTGAGCAGGTTTGGAGTAACCCCATTTCCATTTCGTGGCTCTATGGAATTTTTCTAAGTAGTTTTGGAGGAGCCCCATTTCCATTTTATGGCTTTATTGAATTTTTCTAAGTAGGTTTGTACCCTTTTTAAATTTTTATTTTGAAGTGATTACACAAGACCACAAAAGTCATGACATTGGGATGAGCAGTCTTTATGGTTCAGTAGTCAGGATGGTAAAACTCTTAAAGCATACTTCTTTTTTGAAAAAAAAAATAGAACAGAATACATGTTTTCCTCTTTGAAACGTTTAATCTCAGAAGGAAAGAGCTTTTAAAAATTATCCTCCAGAGAGAAGACAATATGTTGCCAAAATATTTAATGTTCTAGCATTAGTGGATGCTAATAACACAAAAGAACCTTTTTTCCTTTTGGTTTTCCTTCATTTAAGAAGCTTTTCAGCATTTCAAACAATAGTGAATGAGGGCTTTGAGTAGTATAATTTTTTGTTTTTCCAGGTCTACAAAGGTGAATTTCAGCTTCCTGACTTCCTTAAAGAAGTGCCACAGGTACAGTATTGAATTAATTCCCTTTTTGTGGGTGTAGCAGCAAATTATATCAATCAGCCTTTTACAAACCACTTCTTCATGAGCTTGATTTTCTGATTGATGGCGAGATTTTCTGATTATCTGTGAGGTGCAATCTTGAACTCAGCATCCCAAACTTCTCCTGAATCCATCTGTAACTCCAGAGTTAAGAGTGGTGTTTGTCAGCCTGAGCTGCTCAAATATTGCTGTGAAATGGAAGGAAAATCTGAGCCTCTTTTCTGGACCAAACTGCAAAGTTTGTTACTTGTAGAGGAGCTTTATCTTTTATCTTGGTTTAAAGGAAGTTCTAGTTGACAGGGCAGAATTCTAAGTACTGGTAGATTTTAAAAAGAAATAGAAATGTTACCAAAGTCAGCAAACCCAGCCACATATAGGGGTGGTGTTGATTTAAGTCATGTGAGCTGTTGAACTTGAGATTTAACTGAAAATTCATAACTTGGTACCTTTCAAATGCTGTTAATTGTCATCAACTCCTTAAGGGACCAGCAAAAAAACAAATAGGAAAGTCCTTATTGTGGAGCTCTCCAACTGTGGGGTCTTGTGGATGTCATAGAATTGTAAAATCCCAGAATGGTTTGGGTTGAAGGGACCTTAAGGACCATATTTTTCCACCCCCTGTCATGGGCAGGGACATCTTCCAGTATCCCAGGTTGCTCCAAGCCCTTTCCAACCTGGCCTTGGACACTTCCAGGCATGGGGCAGGTTAAAAATCACAGGAATCTCCCACAGACAAAGCATTTTGACTTCTCCATTTGTTCAAATAAAAATGATTTGATTAAAAAGGAAAACTGATTTCTTTTGTTCCAGCCAAAGAAGACAGTAGAAAGGAAGTCTCGTGGCAAGATAAAATGAACATGGATCAGTAAAGTGGAATAGCTGTAGTGTGTGTCTCATGTTTTCAGAATATAACCCTGCTGTGGCCACCAAATCTTTCTGAGCAGCCTTTGTGTGATCTCTAACGTGGGCTTGGCTTTCCCCTGGCTGTTTGCCTGCTTGGATCACTCAGTGCTCCTGCTTTGCTCAGCTGCTGGAGAGCCATCCCAGCCCTGTTGCTGCCAGCGTTGTCCCCTGTCACTGAGTGTCTGTCCATGTGTGCTGCTCAATTCACAGGGTCCTGGCAGGGTCACTCCTGGGGCTTCCACGTGGGATTGCTGGTGGGATTGCAGGATTAGCCACAGATAAAGCTGCAGGAATAGGGTGTGCCTTAACAGGAGGGGGAAATATTGCTGAGAAGGATTTATGGAAAGTGCAGGGAGATCCTGCAGAATTGAGCACAGTGTATAGGTGGTGTGCTAGCAAAAAAATCCTTGATGTTGAATAAATCCTGAGTTAAATCCTTTAAATCCTTGTTCTGCATACAGTATCTGTCAGTTAAATTATGCTGTTTGTGGTTCAGTTATCTTGTGTAATACCCAAAAAAACCTGGGCTACTATGAACCATAAATAACTTCTTCACCCCATATGATAGGGAGGTTCCTGCTAAATTCCAGGAGGTGGATTTATACCATGAACTTAGTTAATATACAGTATTTACCAAACTCTGAGCAAATTTATCCTGAGCAAAGAAAGACCATCTAAAAGACAAAAATAAGCATTGTGAAATAATAAAAGAATATTCCTTAAACCAGAAAAACTTGATGAAATTGATGGTGATAGTGTTCTCCTTTAGTATTAACAGACTGTAACTACTGAACAGCTCAAAGGTTTGGAGTACAAACATTGGCACTGATAATATTTTTGTCCTCTAATGTAAATTAAGTGATAATTTAATTATTTTTTTAACAGACTGAACCTATGGAATAGAAGATAAAATGGACATTTCTTGCACAGAAGGTAATAAAAGGGCATTGCAATCCTGCTCATTTGTTGCTCTTAATTTAGTTAAGATGATTAATGTTTAACTTCTGTAACTCCATGGGTAAGCAAAGTATGAAGATGTGTTTTTTAAAGAAAACTGAAGATGAGCTGATTTGTAATATTTGATTTAACCCCTCATAGCCAGTATTTTTAAAAAGCTGGGTTTTAGTCACTGAATAAACAATGGCAAGATTTTGCAGGGAGCTCGGTAAATTCCAGACCAATTAAGGGATGAATGATGCAAGATTTCCTGTGTTAATCCAGGATTTTTACTTGTCAGCCCTGCTGTCAGATCTTCTGGCCTGACAACAAAAGATGGCAAAATGTATTTAAAAATAGCCCAAAGCAATGTGCCCTACAAATATCCCCAAAATAGATCCTTACGTGGCCATAAATATCAACACCCTAAATATAGCCAAAAGCACTGCTCCATGTAGAAATAATGGATCTAAAAGCTTCCCAGGGATTAATTGCAGGCCTTCACTGTGAGATCAATAGAGAAACCATAATCTTTTCACACAGTCAATATTCAAATGACTAAAGCATCAACCTCATTTTGCCACTTAGCTCTGGAAGTTCTATTTCAAACTGCAATATTTCTGTCTAAAGCTGCTGCCCAGTTTCTGAGAAAGCAAACTGGGAACTTCCCAGCAGTGACTTCCCACTGGAGGGAGGGACACTTCCAGCATGGCACTGCAGCCCAGGAGCACGAGGGTTTGGGATGGAAGTGAAAAATCAATCTATTATTTTTTGCATGATGCTCCACGCAGTGTTGCTAATGATAAAGGATGGACAAAGCAGCCCCATTCCTTACAGGAATGTTTGAGGGGCTGGGATTTGTCTTGGCAGGGATTTTCCACCTACTGAGACAACAGTGGCTATTCTTAATTCTGCATTATTTGTAATTCCAAAATGCTGTCCAGGATAAAAAGCTGAATATTACTAGGAAAGCTCAAACATAACTTTATTTCTTTTTCCTTAGAAGGTCAACTGCTGCCTTTTCCATGGGAATGACCCTTCAGGCCTGTCCCCCCTGGGATCAGAGGTGTGCTGCTCATGGCCTGCTCTTTTCAGAATGTTCTCTCCTGTTCCTTTCATCCTGTTTTTGTTCCAAATTTTGCTGTTGTGAGCGCATGTAAACCTGTTAAAAAACAAAAAAAAATTCACTGATGTTAATGTAGAACTGCATTACATTCGCACAACTATTTTTTTAAGGTTTTGAAAAATGCAAAAGCAATGCCTGTCTCTGAAATTGCTCCTCTGTTTTAATTACAGAGCTCCATCTTCACAGATTTTTTTGTTTCTTGTAGCAGTTTGGTTTTAAATGTATGGAGCTTTCACAAGTGGTCTGTGCTTGTCCTAAAAGATTTTTGGTGGAACAGTTGTTTGTTTTATTCATATGTGGAAAATGTTAAATATCTTTTATTTAAAAAAAAAAAAGTTGATAAATTACATGTACAATTACAATTCAATGATCTTTTGTATTTTATTTTTCAAAATAAATGCTTTAAATGTGATTTTTGTTTATTTCTTTATTAATTAATGGGTTCGCTTCCAACTTAAGATTTAAATAATTGAAGATACTGATGTGTCAGTTATAATTCAAGATATTGATGCGAGGGAAGATATGATCTCATGTCCTGGGTTTGGATCTTATTTTAAGGTTTGCAATTTAATGCTTTTTGTTTGCTTTTAATAGCTGGCTGATGAAGAAATAGTAAATTGCAGTGTCCCACTGAGAGGTATAAGGAAAGTAACGGGAGATTTGTTTACTGCAGGAAGAAGTAGGTAATTTTTAGCCTCTTGAATTTGTTCCTCAAAAGCAATTGTGTTCAGAGATGCTCTGCTGGGGGGAAGCTGCTGCTGTGAGTTGTCTCCTAAAGTTTGGATCTTTAGGATACAGCGTGGAACACGATTCTTTCCATGAGGTGTTTTTGGGGTGGTTGTTGTGGCTCAGTTTCTGCTGCCCTCGGTGGTTCAAGGTGCTGAAGGTGATCTCAGCCTTTCTCACTGGTTTTGAGAGGAGTTTTTTCCAAAATATTTATGTTTCCACAAATTGTCCTGTCAGGATCTGACACAGTTTTGCTTTTCCTGCGTTTCTGCGTGGCTCCCTTTGGTTTCATTACCTGCAAACCCCGTGTGCCCGAACGCCTCCTGCGTGCCTTGAGGGACGAGCGAGCCCCGCTCCTTCCCTCACGCGGTGCCGGGGCCTCCCCTGGTGCCGGCTGAGGGCAGCGCGGCCCCGCTGCTCCCGAGGCCGCCAATTAACCCCGCCTAATTAACAGCGGGAGTTTCCCTCGGCGCTGAGGGATAACCCCCGATCCCGGTGCCGGTGCCGCCTCAGCGGCTCCGCCCGCCGGGACCCGGATGGGCCCGTACGTGACGCGGGGGCGCGGCCGCTCCCCCCGGGCCGGAGCGGAGCCGCAGCCGCGGGCGGGCACCAGGTGAGCGCGGGCGGGGACGGCCGGCCCCGCTCCCCTCATCCCCTCCATCCCCCCCCGGCGGGGCTTTCCCCGCGGCCGGGGCTCCGGTACCGACCCGCGGCAGGTGAGGTAGCGGCGGGGAGGCCGCGGGGCTGGGGGGGCTCGGGGAGCGGAGGAACCGCGGCCGGGGCCACCCCCCTGCGAGCGGTCACCCCGGCAAGGCGCGAGGTGAGAGTTTAGAGTTAATTCTTAATTAGTTATTAATGAAGTATTGATTAAATTGACGGGCACCTGGTGGATCCAACACCCGGCTCAGTCCTGAGCTCACCTGGGGCTGTGCTGCCCCATCCACCTGCTGTGGCGATGCCTGTGCTCCTCACAGCTGTCAGAATTCCCAAGCTCTAAAAGCTGGGGAGTTCTGTGTGAGGGGCAGTGCCAGGCCCCAGTGAGTGCAGCCCCCAATGTCCTTTACCCCAGCCAGGTGTCCCTGCTGTCCTGCTCTGGGAGGTCACTGTGATGGAGAGTCCCATTCTACCCACCCATACACCCTGTCTTTGCTCTGAGCTGCAAAAGTTGAGTTACACTGCCCTTTCATCATACTCTGTGTTGTTGTTTATGACTAGAGATGCTGGGATTTTACAGTCCAGGATTTTCCAATCCAATGTATAACACAATTTGTTGCAGCTCAGAGATCCCAGCCCCTCTTCCAAGATGTTTCTTTGCTGTTCTGACATAGATTCATTGGAATTTACTGTATGTTGTGTCTTTTCCCTCTGTGTTCACACAAACCTTTCATCATCTGAGTCTCTTAACTCGGTGGTGCAGAGACTGCTAAATCAGGTCTCATTCTACCCTATTTTCTCTTAAAAAAGGGGGAGCCTTCCTAACAATCCAGTTGGTCTCTCCCCCAAAAAAGTACATCCCAAAGAGTTACCTGTGATCAGAAGTTTGTGGGGGTCTACTGTGATGAGTTCATATATTGGTACCTTAATGAAAAGACTTTGTATAACCCTTATGTCGTTTTTTGTTGCTATGTAACTTTTTTTAGGTTTGTAGTTTTGCCAACATTGATGCAACCTCAGAAGGTATTTAAGAAAAAGTTGTTTAAAACAATATGGAGACGTTGAGGGAACAGCAGAGCCTTGAAAAGCTTTTTTAAATCTTAACATCAAGCCCAGCTCCAGGGTTGCTGTGATTCCCTGGGGAATGAAGCCAAACTGGCAGGGTCAGTTCATTTACTGAGCTTTCTTTGCTGTGTGTGGGACAATATCTGAGCTGTCCCCAACAAAGCTCCAGGAAGCAATCCCTGCTTTTAAATGACAGGTGGAAGGACTGGAAGGAGGCATTTATGGTAGAGTTGGATGCTGCTGATGTGTGGTTCAGTCAAATATTTGATTTAATGATAATTTTGTTTATAGGTGGTTTTCCCATTAACTGTCTGTGGATCTAGATCTAGATGTATTTGAAAGTGAAATGGAGGCATTTACTTATTTTAAATAAATAAATCCTGTAAATTTAATGAGAGATTTAACAAAGGAGTATTTTTGCACATAGTTGAAAATAATTATTGCTTTAAGTGGCAAGAAGAGGATCAGCCCAGGCTGGATGGGGCTTGGGGCAGCCTGGTCTGTGGATATGGCTGAGGGGTGGAACTGGGTGATCTTTAAGGTCCAGTTCAACCCAAACCATTCTGGGATTCAGATGGATGTTTTTTCTTCATGAAATACAGTGATTAACTTCTGTTTTTCTTTCAGGAGGACTCTGCTCCTGTGAGCACAGCTCTGTTTCACTGCTCCGTGGTGAACAGGTGAAGCCAACCTAGAGAGGGACTTCACTCACCTTTTAATGAACGTCAGAAAACAGGTTCAACTTGTCAGTCATTAATCTTTTTATTGCCACTAAGCTTATTCTTGAAATCCTGCTCTAATGATGGTCTGCTAAACCTCATTATTGAGGGATGGTTTTGTGGGGATGTTGCAATGGTACAGAAGGTTGTAACTCCTGAGCAGAACATAATTAATGCTGTCTCATGGCTTGTTTTCTTAAACCTTGGTGTCATATTGAAGGAGGATTATGAAAGAGGAAGAAAAATTCCTTTTTCTCAGGCTTCTAGTTCTGTGAGGAAAGAGGCCCTTTTTGGTGCAGTGCCAAATGGATGAACTTACCCCAAAAACCCATTCTGTGGTCAATAATGCTGATATATTTAATGGAGTGAATGTTGTTTATTCACAGTCCACTCCATTTGAGGGAAATCTCTGGGACATCCTTGAAAAATGCAGACAAAGAACACATCTTGGTCAATCTTGAGTTCTTCTGAATAGTCTTAAGAGAACTGGAAACAGCAGCTAAAGCACTGGCAGCATGATAAATAATACATTCACAGTAAATACAGGCTCACCCTCAATTTTTAACTGTGCATCTTATAAATGCTGTTCTGCAAGCTGTTTCTGGGTGATAATTTGTTTACCTCCTTAAAGAAATCCCTAGTAAAATAGTCTTTCATTTATATTGTGTATATTCTTTACCTGTGAGGCATAGTTGAGTTGTTTGGATAACTGATGATGTCAGAAGAAATGTTGGTTTAGGACAAATATTAGAATTGTTAGTAGGCCCTTCGGAAGCACTTCCATCCTTATTTATCTGCCTGTGCATTGGACTGTGGTGGGAAAATGATTATGGACTGTAGAGAAGAGAAATCCCTCTCCTGAGCTGAGCCAAACCTCTTAAGGAGCTGCAGCTCGAACAGAAATGTTTGAAACTTCAGAGTAGCTACTTATTTGTGTTTATTAGGGTGTCAAACAGGATCTAGAATTCGTTTACAAATTTTGGGGAAAGAAGGCTGCATTTTTGTCTGATCAGGTCCCTAAAAATACCTGTTTTGCCCAGGAGCATCCCAGGTCTGTCTGGGTTCTCTCTGAACTCAGTATTTCCTTTAAGACCTGCGATCTGATGCTGTGCACAATGACTGTTAGCAGAATTATTAGAGCAGAATAATTAATATTTTAAAATTTTATGTCATTTTTTTCTTGCTGATTTAGAGGGGAAGCATCCTTTAGTTAATAAATAAATGTGCCAGACGTGCTTGTGCAAATAACCCTCCTCTTCCTGTATTTTATAGTGATTTGAGAGAAGGTTTAGAGGTAGATAAAGCCTCTGATAGTGGAATGTCTTTGTTGGGGAGTTGTGAAGCTGCTGGAGACATCCAGGGATTTTACATAATGCAGGGCAAGGAGAGCAGCGGGGTTTCTCTTTGCTACTCTGCTCTTCCAGTTAGCATTTTTCTCATGCAATTTGTCGGTGCATCCCATTCTCCCGTTGAGGATGGACTGAGAAGCCTTGTGGGTGTTAAATAAATTGATAATTAGCAGCTTGATAAGGACAGTTAAATATTTGCGTCTCATGCGCGCGTCCGTGTGTGGTGCGATGTGATGCAGTGGGCAGGGAAACGTCTGCTCTCCCTGGCTGCTTAAAATCCCGGCTTTCCCATTTCCCAGGGAATTCCGGAGCCCTCTCGGTGCCCGTCCGCACTCCCCTGAAGGTGACAGACGGAGCCGGGTGTCACCAATGGCAGGGACGCGTCCCTGCATCCCGCCCCTGGCAGGGATTTTTCCTGCATCCCGCCCCTGTGGAGGGACAGGCTGGGCCAGCGGCCACCCAAATTCTCCCAGCAAATGACATTTTCCTGCAAAGCCGCGCCGGAGCCAATCGCTCCCTGCACCGCGCAGCCAATGCATGCCGGGCTCTTCCCCAGCCCCTGCCGGCGGCTCCGGGGCTGGAGGGCCTCGGAACGGCGGTGCCAGCGGCGCTCCTGCCCCCAGCGCTCCGCCGGGGTGCTGGGCAGCCCTGCGCCGTCCTTTCCCCGGCAGTGACGCTGCCGCTCGGACCGCTCGGGGGGACGCGGCCGCTGCGGGCTCCTGGGCTGCGGGGAGCGCCCCGGTAATTTGGGTAATTAATTCGGGTCTGCCTTCAGCACTGCCACGGCCTCCTACCCAGCAGAGGTGCTCCCCAGAGCCAGAGGGATGGTGGTAGTCACGGGGCAGAACAAAGTGAGTGCGAACCCGGATGATGCCATGTCGAGCTCGGATGCAGAGGATGATTTCCAAGAGCCGGCCACTCCCACCGCCAGCCAGGCAGGACAAGCGCTACCTCTGCTGCCTCAGCAGGTAAGGGCTCACCTGAGGGGGGAGATGATCAGCACACACTGCTCGGGATTCCCTTGTGGATATCCAGCTCATTTTCCACTTCTGAATAAAGCGAAGTGTCTTGAATTTATTTGAGTAGCTCGGCAGCTTTATTTACAAGTTCCATCCGGGTTTGGACTTGTGACATGCAGTTAAGTGTTTCTTCTGGTACTTATGGCATCCTGAGGTGTGATAATAAGATTTTAGGCCTAATGTAAATAAATACAGATTTTTTTTTTTCAGTGTATTGTATAGTCTGGTTGTTTAAAGGAACCAGCAGAGTGCAAGTGCCAAGGTTGACCTGAGATTTTTGTCCATTTTGTTTTGAGTCTGTGTAAGGCTGGGGAAGGGGTTTTGTTTTGTTCTTTCTTTTCCCCAAAAGAGCCAAGAGGAGACATTAAATGCCACCTCAAATATCTGCTATTCCAGCTGAGTGATTTCTGCTGTTTCAGATTCCCAGCTACAATTAAACCACTCTCTGATTCCTCCCAGAAGCCAAAGCACCCAAGTTTTTTACCCCTCAAAGCTCCCTGGTTTGTGGCAGTGGGGCAGGAACTGGTGGCAAACTGCAAATGTCTTTTGGAAGCTGTGCCCTTTGTCACCTGCAGAGGACTCGAGGCTCCTTTCTGATGTCCTGGTTGCTTTTGCAGTTCCCAGAAGTTGTCCCACTGAACGTGGGGGGGATGTTTTTCACCACCAGACTGTCCACGCTGCGGAGGTACGAGGACACCATGCTGGCTGCCATGTTCAGTGGCAGGCACTACATCCCCACAGATGCTGAGGGCAGGTACTTCATCGACAGGGATGGCACCTACTTTGGGTATGTACAGAGTCCTCGGGACATCCTTTGGAAGTTCTTACTGAAACTGACTTTTGAACTAATTTTTAACAGGTTTTTTCCTCAGAGATAAATCGTATTTGTGCAGCATTTAACGTTACACGCCTTCAAAGCATCACGGGAGTAATTGCAGTTGAAAACTCTTTGTTGGTTGTGCAGTGGGAAAGGCAAAACAAGAAATGCTTTGAATTTGTGCAGTGTCTCCCCTAGAGTATCTCCTTTCAAGGGATCAAGTTGTTTTGGTGGTTTAAGGAAGTGTTTGGTGTTGCTTTACATAGGAAACTCCTTTGCACAACACTGGGATTTTACTGATATTCAGTATTTATAATGAAGAGGGAATGGGAGGAATGAATCTAGGATTCTTACAGTTAAAAGAATTATGTTTTCAGCCTTTAAACAGGATATAGCTGATAAAAAACCCACAAGCCTTAAAGAATTTCTTGTCCAGATTATTTTTGCTGGTAATGCCGTACTCCTTCACCTCCAGGATTTCTTCCTAAGTGCTGAGCTTTTATTTCATTTTTAATTAAACTAACCATGATTACTAATGCTCTGTTTGAATTGAGGTGAGATTGCTAATAAAGGCAATCAGTATTAACAGGTTTGGGTCTTTGCCCAAAGCACACATTGCAGTTTATTCTAAATTTCTTGTTGCTCCTTTGTAGACATTTCCTTATTGTCTTCAACAGAGGAGTATTGAATTATTTTCAAAGCACTTTCAGGCTGTACCATAATCTGGGACAGAAACAGATTAGGCCACTGTGTTTATTCTAAAATAATTGTGTCTTTACATGTGGGCAATTTGTTGGAAAATCAGTTAATTTGTGATGAACTGAAAATAGAGCTGGAACAGAGAGCCAAGTTAGCACGTGCTGTATTTGTTGTCATTCTAAGGAAGATTGCAGTAATGCTTCTTTTATTTGATAAAGTTTTCTTGATTCACATTTATAAAGGGATTTTTTTATTTGATAAGGCTTTTGTTGGTTAATACTTATAAAATGATTTCTTTCCCTGTTAAAAGATCCTGTTGCTGAACGGTGTTTCAGAACTACAAGGAAATGTTCTCTCTCTTTTTTTAAAATTCTGATTATTATTCTTTAAATGGCCTTGTGGAGAGAAACCTCCTTTGCAGATGTCCCATCCATTCAGCTGGGTCTGTGTGGAATAAAATGTCCATGAATATGATTCTCCAGGAAAATGGAAAAGTTTATTTTGTCCCAGACCTAAATTTGAAATGCAGTGACTACAATCTCTTTCCCATGAAACACTGTGGCCTCTTCTGTGTTATAAATGGTTTCCTCCACCCTGAATGCTTTGTTTAAAATACACTGATATTTTTTCAAATGAGTTTTGACATCAACAGAGAGGCAAAATGTGAAATGATGGCTTGGAAACCTGAACGTGGCAAAGGGTTTTAAAAACAAATGTTGGGAATATGGATCATTTATTTCAGTTACTGTCTCAACAGAGCAAACAGTGAATATCCAGCATTTCCTCTCCTTTCCCATCTGCAAGTGTTTTGGCAGAAATGTGTTTGTTAATGATATTTTTGCCCTTTTTTCAGAGACATACTAAACTTCCTACGATCTGGTGACCTGCCCCCACAAGAACGAGTGAGGTCAGTGTACAAGGAAGCTCAGTATTATTCCATAGGACCATTGCTAGACAATCTAGAGGATATCCAGCCTCTTAAAGGAGAAAAAGTTAGACAAGCTTTCCTGGGCCTAATGCCATATTACAAAGGTAAATAAACAAAGTAGCACTGACTGTTTTTTCTAGTGAGATTCCAGTGTTATACCTTGTGCTTTCAGTTTGCTTTCAGCTTATTTATTCAGAAGTTTATTCTGTATTTTTCATGCTGTTTGGATCTTTGAGGTCTCCACATCCTGCTGCATTCTGGAGTGTGGATTTCTGTCCTTAAAAGGGAGCAAGATTAGGCCATAATATTATTATTAAATGAGAGGGTTTGTCTGCATTTATTTTGTCAGGACTTGCAACTGAATAAACTTAAGAGCCCACTGAGTTCACCACATAACCTGGGCATATTAGTAAGGCCCCCAAGTTCACCAGATAACTGAGATTGATTTGATTATTCCATGTTTTGCTTCACGCCGAGAACAACTACACCGAAACATTTCACCTGAAATAATTGCTTTTGCTCTCTTTTCCTCGGTGCTTTGCTGTCATTCTCAAGCCTTCCTCTCTCCCTTCCCCCCCCAGAGCATTTGGAGCGGATAATCGAGATAGCCAAGCTGCGAGCGGTGCAGCGCAAGGCGCGCTTCGCCAAGCTGAAGGTGTGCGTGTTCAAGGAGGAGATGCCCATCACTCCCTACGAGTGCCCCCACTTCAACTCGCTGCGCTTCGAGCGCAGCGACAGCGACACCAAGCTCTTTGAGCACCACTGCGAGGTGGACGTGTCCTTCGGGCCCTGGGAGGCCGTGGCCGACGTCTACGACCTCCTGCACTGCATCGTCACCGACCTGTCCGCGCGCGGCATCGCCGTGGAGCACCAGTGCATCGGCGTGTGCGACAAGCACCTCATCAACCACTACTACTGCAAGCGCCCCATCTACGAGTTCAAGATCACCTGGTGGTGAGTTGGGGTGGCCCAGCAAAGGGGTGGAAGGACTTCTGGAGGCCACGGGGGCTTGGCGGCGGCGTGGCTGCTCGCCTTGCTTGGGCTGAGCCTGCTGGCAGCAAAGGGAGGCTGGTGCAGGGCTTGGGGAAGACCTCTGGGAAGTTGAAAAACCAGCCTGAAATGTGACTGTTGGCTCAGGTACCTTAACGAGGCACAAAACAAAATCACCTCATGGCAAGGATGGAGGGCGGGGTCTGAGCATCTGCTGAGAGGTGCCACCAGCCACGTGGCATCAGGATGGAATTGCAGATTTTTCCTGCATTGCTGGCAATCTGGGGTGCTACTAAAGCTGACCTTTCAGTTTTACCCTCTTAGAAATGTTTTAGTTCCTCCTTCGACTTTACCACTTTATAAAATTTGAGTCGTACCCAGCACAAAGATTCTGGAAATGTCATTTTGATGTACTAGATAATAATAAAAAAAAAAAGGAGTATTCCCTATATATTATTAACTGTTTGTCAGGGTTAAGCTGTATTTCTTTTTTAATTAAGAATCTACGTTGTGAATTATAATGTTATACTTCAATTATTTCCATTGTTATCAAAAGGAATAGCAGATTTGGAATATATTCCTTAATGCTTTTAGGAATAATAACTGTTCATGGAAGACTTGTGCCTGTTTTTAGCCTTAGCAATTCTAACTGTTTACAATATCTACAAAAAAAAAAAAAAGCTCTTTAGAATCAGGTCATTTACAAAGGCTTTTGGTAAATGAGAAAACCCTGTTGTATGTATGTTCCTATTAGCAGTAGTGAGAGGAATATTTAATGTATATTATTTTATTACTGACTCTTTTTACATTCTGTGATATTAAACTTTATTTTAGACTTAAAGTCAGATGATATTAGACAAGTGCTTCCTTCACTTCACCTTCTTCAGACAATTAAATCCTAATTTTATCATTCTTGTTGACCCCTCCTGGTGTCATAGCAGAAAAAGAAAATTCAACCTTCATATTCAAATATTTCTCCACTCTAAAGCTGTGGGAAATTTCTTTCCATGCTGGAAGAGGCAGCCACTGCAGAATTATATTTTCTTCAGAAGGTAATTTTTGTACTTCTGACATGAGCAACCACATCCCAAAATTTAATTCCTGAATTCAGCCCAAAACTGAAATGGAGAAAAGTCTGAAAATCTTGTTTTGTGAGGTACAGAAAACTCCAACCCACTTGAAGGGGCTTCAAAATAACCTTAAAGAGAGAGGAAAAGTAAATATTTGCATATTGCATTCCATTGGATTAATTAATCCAAGAATACTGCTTAATTAAACTTTTGACCAAAATCCTTAAGAAACATTAATGACAGAGCTCGAAATTCTCAGTTAGCTGAGGTAATTTTTAGAATATCTGTAAGAACTTTAGGATCAAATTGTCTTGCAAAAGAAGAGACCCTTTTTTTTTCCTTGTCACCCTGTCAGGTATTTAATTTAGGAATTAAATTGCCTCTCTGGGGTGGGTGTCTCCTGCTGAGCTCTGCAGTGTTTCCTTTGTGAGGGATCACTGGCAAGTGCTGAGTTTCAAGGCCAGAGATAAATCTGAATAGAGGGAGTTCTGCACATTTGGATCTAAATTTAAGTTTACTTCAATTGTTTCCTGAAATAGTGGCCTTGGTATTACAAGTTCTTGCAGTTGTGTTTGGCAAGCCAAAACTAAAAGTTAAGCTGAGACTAAAGTTTCTCTGCAAAGAGAGGAAGCTTTGTTTGGTTTCTTTGCTGCTTTGCTGCCTTCATTTTTTCTTTTTTTTTCCCCAAGGAATCTAAACTGCAAACCACATTTTCTTATAAAATTAAATAACACCTTAAATCTGAGCCTCACAAAGTCCTGGTTGCTTGTGCACTTCAGATATTTAAATTCAGATTTACAACTTTCAGATTACAATGAGAATCACAGTTTTACTGGGATTTTCAGTGGTTTTTTTACCACTTCCCATAAATGCATTTGCAGAACTCCAGTTTGGATTCCAGAACTCCTTGCAGAAATGGATCACAATTTGATTTTCACAGTGTGTTCTTTAGTTTGGCTTTAGGAATTTTCCTGCTGTTGTTCAGGAGAAGCTGTGATGACAAAATTCCTGTTTCAGTCATTTTTGTTACGTCTTTAAATGCACACCTTGGGATTTTGTAACTTTTTCCTGTTCATTGCTTCAATAATTCAGGAAGGCAACCCAATCAAAAAGAGAAAAGGAAAATCTTGGTCTGTATTAGCTGTGTCTTCATCAAAGTTCTCGTCCTCCTGAAGACATTAAGTGCAATACTGGAAAGGAAAACATGGATTTAAGCCCACATGCTTTAATTAGTGCTGGAATTTGGGATTTGTGCAGGTTAACAACATTTTAATTGTTCCAAGCAGTCTTTGTTTACAAGGATTTAGCTGCTCTTGCCTAACCTGTGCTCATTTTTTGGCAGAAGCAGAAGAATTGTGCAGGTGGATGGCAGGGGAGTGTCATCCAAAAACTGGGTTATGTAATGGGATTGATTTCTCTTTTCTGGGCCTGTAGCTTTTGAAATTCTACATTTGCAACAAAAAATGTGAGTAGCTGATCTACTAAATCCATGTTTGAGAGGATTGATGGGTTTTGTATAGAATTGGCTCCTTAAGCTATGGAATACTGCCTTTTTTTTTCCCCTTTTTTTTTATTTAGGACTTTTCTTTATATCTGGGCAGGTCAGAGTTTTGCCAAAACATTTTTCTGTGCTCCCTTAGCTTTTTTTTTTGCCACTTTATCATTTATGAAGCCACCTTTCCACCCCCACACTCCCAAATCCCTGTGTTTGTGAGCAGTAAATGGTCTCCTGTCATCAATATTGAATATTGGGGGAATGGTGAAACAGTTGATATTTATTTAAAATTAGAATTACTAATTATAATTATTATTAATTATTTTTTACATTTTTCCATGTATATGAACAAAAACATGACCAGACCAATGTTTTTAACATTCCCTTTATATCCACTGTGGAGTGGTTTTCACAGGGAACAAAAGGAGGTCTCACATGAAGTGAGCTGGCCAATTCCACAGCACTTGAAATGTTTCTGCATCTGTTTTATGCTTGTGAAATAGAAAGAGGAAAAAAAGGAAAATAAAGAATAGGAAAATAAAAAAAGGAAAAATACCCTTCTTTATGAAGCACTCAGAAATATGAAAAGGTGTTTATGTACAGCAGCCACGTCGTGGTTGTTGATCTCAAGAGTTAAAAAAATATCTAAAATTAACTTTTGGACTTGGTGTAGACTTTTAACTTGAATACCCAAAATTCTGCACAGGAATCTGAAATACTCCTTGCTGAACTTCCATCCTCCTCACAGGAAGGGGAAGGTGCACCAGCTTTGATCTGGGAAGCCTTTGAGTCACAAACAGATCCTTGTGGTGCATATGCTGGATTTTTAACTTCAATTTAATTTTTATTTTAACCTCTAATGAGGGATCAGCTTCTGCATTGATGAGAATGGGAGGTTTTTTTTGGAAGCACTTCAGGTTTAGTTACCTTAATAACAAAAGCAGTCAGTTATTGCAGCAGGAATTTCTGCATCACCCCCTTTTGAGGGATTTTTTTTAAGTTTTAGGAGGTCTGCTTGGGAGACACCTCACAATGTAATATATGCAAATAGCTGAATTTGTTAATGTGAATGTTTTTGAGATTTTGTTGTTAGTTGTGTAATATTCTCTCCTGAATCTAACAAGAGTGATAAGGGTTGAGTTAAACACTGGGTTTGGGATAAGCCAGCTCATGCCTTAGGTATCTCCTGCCCTCCCTTGGAAAATCACCCATCCCAAAGGCTGATAAGGTTACAGGAAAACCAGGACTCTTCCTTGGGTATCCACAGTGACTCTTGAGGAGAATGAGGGCTCTTTAATGCACTCCAGGCTCCATTGTTGGAGTCAGAGTGGTCACAGGGTCTGGCTCACAAGTCCTTGAAGGCAAAACTCAAACACTCCTGCCATGAGAAGGAGCTGATTTGCAGATCAGCTGAACCTGGCCTTGCCTTGGATTGCTAAAATTCCAGCACACTGAAGGGTGTGGGTAGTTTAAACTGCTCTGACAGCTTTGGTAAGCCCTGATCTCCTCTGAGTTGGTGGAGTGGATGTTTTGTGATACAGAGGTTGGTCAGTCCTTGTATTTGAGCTTTTTGGTGTATCTGAGTTTTCCCAGTGAGCTGATTTCCAGTGTGCACTGAGCACTGGTTTTTGGAACTGTGGAAGTGGGAGGGAATCCCTTCTGCAGGGTGACCCCAGGGACAATCCTCACTACCTCTAAAGGAAAAGTTGAGATCCTGCTGCTGCTCCCCCCCCTGTTTGTTAGACGAGAGGAGGAGGAGATGAAGTGTCTGGGCTGCACATTCCCAGTTAATGACTCCAACTGGATCCCCATGATCCTCACCCCCTTCTCTAACCTTTCACAGCTACAATTCCATGTGCAGGGAATTTATCTCTTCTCTGCTGCACCCTCAGATTTGTTTTTGCCAGGTGAATACTCAGCCTGTTTTAAACTCATTATTAAACTGATATTTTAGTATTTCAGTATGGTGACTGTTAGTTGCTAAAGAATCTTATTTATTAAATCTTACTACTCTCAAAAATACCTGAATAAATGGATTAAACTAACATAGAGCACAATCACTTTAATTTCACTCTTCTGCTTTATTTTTTCTTCCTAATGACTGTTAAGAAATGCAAACTCTTACTTCTTTTAAGGGCTTACATAGGAATATGTATTCAGCCTAACCAGTATTTTGGGGGCTGAGGGCCTTGCTGTGAACTGAAGGATAGCTGCATGATCCCTCACCTGTTTTTTTCCCTAAAAAGCTAATTACTGACATAATTAAAGGTCATGGTTTTCTTGCTTCATTTGGCATTTGCAGGCACTGGGAGCCGTCGTTCCCAGGTTTGTCCTCTCTGCTCCTTCAGAGATAACAGAGAACACAATGAGGGAGATGATGGAAGTGGCAGCAGGGAAGGATTCCTGTCAGAGCTGGTTGTTCCCATTGCAGAGTTGTTGTTTGGTTTTGTTCTTGTGTTGTGAGGCCCAGGAACACCCCCCCTGTTTGGGTGAGCCCTGCACCCCTCACCCATTTCTGTGGAAGTTCCTCGTGCTCTGCTTCTGGGAGATGGAAGGAAAATCCAGGCTGTGGTTGCAGCACGGGGAGAGCAGCAGTGATGGCAGAGGTGGCTGCAGGGTCACCCTGCTCCAGTCTGGTCAGAGGACCTTTATGTCACAGCTGGATCTTTCTCTTCTGCATGGCAAAGCAGAGCACCCACTTGGGACACAACTGCCTGACAGGTAAGGGAAGATTTCAGAGCAGACAGTGCAGAAAAAAGTGATCTCTTAACTCTTTATAAATGTTGGGATATATTTCTTTCACTTCTTTTAATGACTGCTTTACCTTGCACACTTTATAGACCCCGCTGGCTTTAGGTTGTGCTTGGCATTACTGAGCCCTGAAGATGTTTTCAGGTTTTTCACACACAGCACAGAGGACCCAGGATACTTCTAAATTGTGGGCTATGAAAAAAAAACAAAAACCCAGTCTTTCATCATCTTTCTGCAAATAAGCTGATTTCAGAGGATAACTCTCTTCTGTTGTTATCTCCTGCATTTAATTCTCTAACTGGAAATCACTTTCCAGAACAGCAGTTTGTAGTCATTTTACTTACACAAGCTTAGTATAAGTTTACCTCCACTCTCACTGTGACTTTTATAAATGGATTTTGTTTTGCTGAATTATGAATTGTATGTGTCTATGCATTGTAACCCGTAATGCCTTTGAAAATCCAGCCTGGATGCTAACGATCAGGGTTTGGAATTATCTCCAAATGTGTTTTGTTAATAATTATGTTGACTTGTGATGTTCAATACTGTGAGTACTGCAGTGTATTATTTCTTAATACTTTTGTCTTTTCAGTTCAGGTAATATATAGTCTATATGTTTTTTATTTAAAACACATAGAAGATAATGTGGATATAATGTGTCGTGCAATAAAAAATTGATACTGAAAACTGTTGGAATTTTGGCTCATCTGGTCTGCAGCCACTGCGGTGCCTTTCCTCACCTTCCCTGGGATTTCAGTGTGCTTTGCCTGAGTGCAAACGAAAATTCAGACACTGATCTCTGTCCCAGGCTGTTTTAATGGCATTCACTCGTTTCTCATCCCTCCCTGAGCAATGGCGTTTGTGCAGTGTGTGCTGTCTCCTCGGGGCCACAGACCGCGGTCAGATCATCCCGGTGGTTCCAGTTCCATCCTTCCCTCCCTCCCTGCCCACCCATTCCTGGGGCAGAGCCCGGGGACGGTCCCAGCACCTGCTGGGATTGAGCAATGCTCAGAAGGAACCTGCCTGTGTTCCCAATTCCCCCCTTGTGTCTGAAGTGATTTCCTTTCTGTCCGTCTGTCCTGCTGAGGCGCTCCCTGGGGGGATGTCCCTGCTGAGGGGAAAAAAACGGGGAAAGAGATGGAAACCAGCACCCAACACCGTGTGAGCGAGCAGGGAAAGAGGAGTTTGAAACAGCAGCGGGTATTTCTTTGAGGCCCGCTACTGCAGAGAGCCCAAAGGCAGCTCTGGGGAGCTCGTGTGGGGCCAGGGCCCGGCTGTGGAGCCCCGAGGAGCTGCAGCGGGGTGTGGAGAAGGGAGGGAGGCTGCAGTGTGGGAATTCGCTACGCTGGGAGGGGCCGACAAGAAGCAGCTGAGAAGAAAGGACCGTGGATGTGTTCACAGCAGCAGCACCGGCGTGTGGCGGCCCCGCTGCCCCTCACAGCGGCCGCTCAGCTCCGGGCCAGGCGGCCGCCGCTCCGCCCAGCGCGCCGGGGCCCCGCTTCCTTCCGGGCTCCGTCCCGCCCCGGAGGTGCCGCCCGCCCTTCCGCCGGAGCCGAGGGAGGGACCGAGGGAGGGCCCGAGCAGCGCCGGGGCCGTCGGGGGCAGCAGCGCAGCGGAGCGGCCGGGCCGGCCCCGCCGCCCGGGGCAGCCGGTGAGAGCCGCGGGGGAAGGGCTGGCGGGGCCGCCTGGGGTCGGGGACAGGCGGGGGTGGCCGTGTCCCCCCGGTTATAGGTCATGCTGAGGGTCGGGGGTCGGTGTCCGCCCCGCCGAGGGGCTTCACACCGGCCCCGCTGCCGCCCTGGGCGTGGGCGAGGGGTCGCTGTGCCCCGCGGGGCGGCAGCGGTCGGGATAAACCCCGGGATGAACCCCGGGTATCCGGAAACTTGGCAAACCGCCTTCCTCCTGCTTGTGCAGCTCCTAAAACTAAGTTTTGTTCGCTGTATATGTGTATTTTAATTCCATGGGTCTGTGCCGGGGGTTAACGGGGTGCAGGGGTCACTGACAGCTTTGCCAGGATGCCCCCCCAGCCTGTTTTCCTCATGAGTTCCTTGTGGATCGAGGAGTTTTTGGCTTTTTTTTTGTAAGTATTGCCCGGCTGAGGATTAACGTCCTTTAAGCTCAAGCCGGGTGAAGTTTGGAGAATTTTTAAGATGCCGAGCAGTGCTTTTGGGACACTTTTGTAGGTGTTTGCCTTCCTCCATGTGCAGCTCCTAAAGCTGATTTTTATTATCTCTGTATGTTAATTAATTCCGTGGGCCTGTGCCGGTGGTTAACAGGGTGCAGGTGTCACCGATAGCTTTACCCAGATGCCCACCTTAGCCTGTTTTCCTGATGAGTTCCTTGCGGATCAATGAATTTTTGGCTTTTTTCCTGTAAGTATCGTCCCTGTTTGGCTTCTCACTGCACAGCTGAGGATCAAAGTCCTTTAAAGTCAAGCTCGGTGAAGTTTGGAGAATACTTAAGATGCTGAGCAGTGCGTTTTGGATGCTTTTGTGGGTGTTTGTCACTGCTTGCAGCGCTTAGTGTAGGGTTCAGGTTGTTCCTTTGAAGCAGGGAGTGGCTCAGCGAGGGTGTGAGATACTGAAAGATAAATGATAAATGATGTGCTTGAATTACCAAAGAAATTCTCTGAGGGGGTGGCTCGGTGCTGTCTGAAATCCTCCTGCTCTGTGGCAGGGGCTGTGATGGGGCTGCTCGGTTGACTTGAGAGGGTTTTACAGGCAAAATTCGCCTGGGTTTTTTTGGCTGAGTGGGGCCCAGTACTGGGAATTGGCAGCACTGCATGTTTTGGGGGGAAAGGGTGGCACTGGGGGGGTTGTGATTTAAACCCATTATTGACTTGCCATTCTTTTATTGTTTGGTCTCATTTGAAACTACTTTTGAAACAACGAAATCCCTCACACGAGGACTTTGGAACTGCACTGAGCTGCTCTTGGTTTTCCAGTTACCCAACACTTTTTTGAGACCAGTGACCAAAGCAGATGAGCAGAGAAGGACGTGGTGTTTTCCAGGAACAGTGCTTTGCTCAGGAATTGGATGTGCTGGCCTTCTGGACACTGTTACAAAAGTGTTTTTTGCAGCAGGGAGGATTAGGAAGTGAATTGTAGCTCAGTGGAATGTTTTGCTGACCGAGAAAAAGCCCAAAACAACACACAGTAGAAGGGGAGAATAGGCTATAAAGCCACTTATGCCAATTCCTAAGACTGCTTTACCCAACAAACCAATTATAAACTTGAAGATAGTCCATGATTCTGGTATTTAATTTTGTTCTGTGGTGTTATTTAAGCTAGAACAATCTTTCTCAGCTCCTTCTTTGTTTGTTTTTTTTTTTGCTGTGTAATCCCCAATTATGCTTGGGGCTTTTTTTTTTTTTTT
>JACBWW010000032.1:5071522-5090962 GCA_020086605.1 Lanius collurio | reverse complement strand
AGGCAGCAGTGGGACACCTTCCCAGGCTCTGGTGATCCCAAATAAATCCCTCAGGGGCCACATGTGCTGTGTGAGGAGCACTTTAAAGATCATAGAAAAGAGTTGGGTGATTTCCACATTTCCATTTCAGTGGAGAAGGGAGACCAGAAGCTTCTGCTTGCAAATAAATAACATTCTTAGTAAATGCGTTTCATAAGTTAATAACTGAGAGCACATTTCTTTTTCTAAACTCTTCAAAGGGGTGTTGCCAATTAACAATTAGGTATTAAGGTGTGATGAGGTCTAGTCCTGGTGCAGAAATGCTCAGAAGAAGATTCTTTTGGTGTTTGTGAGGTGTCATTTCTGCCTTCCCTTGTATTCACAGCACATTTGAAACACTCACTAAGCAAAGCAGTGGATGAGTATATTTTAAATTACATTAAATTTTTGCTCCTGGCAGGGAGATGTGGTGCTTCTTGAAGTGCTTTAACTGGGATTCAGGAGATGCAGGAAGGATGTTTGGTGCAAAGCACTTCTCCAAATTGTCCTGGTTAATGTTATTTATGATCTTCTGGTACTTTATTACATTTCTGGATTAGATTTTTTTCTTTTTAATGTGGAAGTTCATTACCTTCCTTATGTTTTCCTGACTTCTCAGCTGGGCAGGTGGTGTAAAGCTGGTTGGAGTCACCTGCTCCCCAACCCCAGACAAACAACTAATTTGGTTTTTTTCCTTTGAATTATGTCAGAAGTGAGCTTTGAACAGGTCATGCATTTGGGGCAGGAGTGAAAATAAGAGGTCTGACCATGCAAAATGTGTGATGTGACTGTGCAAATGCAGTGAGGGGGTGATTGTTGGGTAAGGAATGATCACCTTTAGCTGGAGTGGGAGGGAGAGAAGGGACTAGAGAAAGGGGGGGAAAAAGGCATTTTGGACACACAGAGCTTCCAACAAAACATTTTTAGGTGTGTAAGATCATAAAATACACAGTGACTTAGTTTCCAGAAATCAATTTGAGAGGGTTTTTTTCACACTGAGTTTATCACAACTCGTGTTGTTCTGTTCATTAAAATATTAATGCAGAAATTGGCTGGGTAACTTTTTTTTTTTCTTTTTTTTTTTTTTTTTTTTCTTTTTACCACTGCCTTTTCTGTTTGAAGGGAGCTGAAAGTTTGTGCTTTGGGTGCAGCATGTGACTCCTTGCTGTGGGTTCAGGGTGACCTCCTTTGTCCCTGCATCTGAGCTGATGTCACTGCAAACACTCGAGGGAGGGGAGGGCACTTGACTTTGCAGCTCTTTGCAGCCCTGCTTTGCTTACTCTGGGCAAAGCTGCTGAGCTTGGACACTGAACAGAACTTTATTTTTGGTTCCAGTGTGCACACAGGATGCCAGAGGGAACAGTGGCTCTGTGGGGGCAAAGCTCTGTGGGCACAAAGGTGATTTTTGTGCCTCTTTGGAGGGGTGAAAGTGCCCAGCTGGCAGAGAAACTCTGCTGTGGCTTTTGGGAGGGGACAGAAGCAGGGTCAGGTGTTTAATTCTCCTTTAATTCTCAAACTAGAGTCTGAACATGGGGATTCTGAATAAGAACAGACACCTGAATTCTTGCAATTCTTGCAATTCTTGCAATTGCAAAGCTGTTGTAACTCTGCTGTGGTGGATGACAGGATTTTATAGGGTTTTATTTCCTTGGGTGACAGAGATCCCTGTAACATTTCTGTGAAGTTTGTGTTATGGAAATGTTTTTATTTATTGTTTCTTTGTGGTTTACAGGGAAAACATTGACTGAACAGCTTCACATGAATGGCAATTAAACGTTTTATGCATATTTATTGCAGTTTTTTTTAGGACAGGCACCCAGAGCCTGTGCAGTGGAGGTCTCTGACCAAAATGCTGCTGCAGCTTCTGCTTTTAGGAAGTGGTCTTGAAACTGAATCAGTGAAGAGTTTCAGGCTTTTGCTTCCCCTTTCTGTTCAGAATTGTTGCTCAAGGACATGAGTGATGCTCTGGGAATGGCCTGAGTGTGCAAATCTTGCCACTGCAATTCCTGCCCAGGCTGTGCAGCTGGCACACACTGAAAGTGGAATTTCTGGGCCCTGAGATGTTGGCAGCCAGGAGCTCACACACAGACCTTCCTTGAGAAGTCAGGAAATGAAACCAAACGATTTTTGGGAGATCTTGTGTTTCTCATTTCTGCATATGGGAATGAAGCAAAACTCTCAAATATTTAAAATATAGGGTTGTGGGGTTTTTTTCATTTTGCTTTGCAGCAGCACAATATTGTCTGTCAGACTTCTCAGTGGGAAAGAAAAGAAAGTATTCAGCTGCTCTTCCCTCTATAAAAATGAGAACACGTGGCTATAAATGATGTCATTAAGAAATTGATGCCCTTAATATGCATGATGCTACAATGAAACTATTTTTAGGTTATTTTTAGAAGCTCATCATTTCTTTCAAAAATTGAAAAGTGGAAGAAATCTTAGTACTTATGTAGATAAGATGGAATATTTAATTCCCCCCATCAGAGAAAATAGTGTGTTTCCGTTGCTTTGCTTAAAATAACATGATTAGATTAATGGGAAATGTTAAACATTATCAGTATTTTAAAATGGATAATTGAGCTTGGAACAAAAGAGCTGGTGCTTCCTGTAGTAGAGAACTCTCAGTGGCAGTGACATTTGTGCATATTCCATCTGTTATGCTGGATGATCCAGAGAAGAGTTTGGGGTGGAATTTCAGGGGAAGAGAATGTAACTCTGACTACAGTTGCTGATATTTGAGAAAATCCCTTTTCCTCTTGCTTTCCATATGTGGCAGAATGGAAAGGGACTGGATTTACTGGGCAAAACTTTGCTGTGCTGTTTCTGCTGTCTGTATCTGTCAATATTGCAATCCAAATGTTAACATTTTAATATGCACACCTAAACCTTGTTGATGCAGATAATCCTGTGCTGCTTTTCTCCAAAAAATGACTCCAGCATTCCCCATTAGAACCAAGTAGCTGGGATGCCTTGGGGAGGGAGTTGCCATGTGGGAAGGTTTCTATCAGGCAGGCAAGGAAAGGGGAGGCTGGATGCTTGCTGGATGCTCCAAGACAGGCTTGGCACAGGGCTGGTGTAGGCAGGAGAATGGTTTTGTTGCAGTCACTAAATATAAATGCCACAGGGCTGTGCTGTGTGCAGGCAGCCAGTTTAACTCTGCCATAACTTGGAGGAAGTGGGGATGTGCCTTGTCCATGTGTTGATGTGTCCAGCTGGGTCACAGCTGTGATTCCTCACTGTGCCCAGATGACACTTTTGGAGGCCAAAGATCCCTTCCCTAAAGCCTCACCAGTGGGGCTCTTTGCAGGCACAGTCTTAGAGTACAATATATTCTATATGCTCCCTTCATTGGGTTTTGGAACTTTTATTCCTTTTCCCCCCATTGCTTTGTGTCTTTGGCTGTCAGAACAAGGTGCTGCTGAGAGCAGAGCCTTGGCCCTTTGTGCCCTGGCTGTGGGGCTGTCAGTGCTGCCCTGGGCCACTGCCTGGAGCTGTGTGCTGGNTCTAGCAGTTAGAAGGGTTAAAGGCACAATTTTGATTGAAATATCCTCTGGACCTTCTGGAGATGGCTTGGGTGTAGCCAGCACCATGGTTTTACATCCCAGCTGCTGATTAAAAACCTCATTTTAGTCTTGTCTGTGGTCATTCTTTTAAACTGCAGGGTTAAGCCCAAGAACATCAAAGCTTTAGCTTTACTAATTTAGGTAATTGTCTAATCACTAATTTTCTGCAAACCAGTCTAGTTTTTCTCATGTGATAAATGCTTGACCCTGAAAATGGAAGATGTGTTTTCAGAGGTGATAAGCAGTTGGCAGCACAGAGGTCATGTCTTCATTTTCCTCTACCATAAATATCTTAAACAGTTAATAAAAACTTTATTATTAGGGCAGATGGTTATGCTGCCAGTCTTGGATGATCTCAAAAATAAAGTGGGGTATTTAAGGAATTCTGTAATAAGTAGCTGGGAGATGCTAGAGGCACAGAGAAGCTGTGATTGTTTGCTGCAGTGAATAGACAGGCTTGTCAACACTGATAAGATACAATTCCTGCCTCAAGAGATTGCAGATCCAACACTATTTATGGTCCATCCTGGGCTGGATGGTTGGTTGAAGACAATTGTTCAGCCTTCCAGCATCTTGAAGGGTGATAAAATGTAACCTATTAATCCTTCTGCATAGGAGGACAAAAGTTTCAGGATTGGTGAGTTTGCCCTCCTCTAATTTAGATTAAAAACTGGGTTTGGTCTCATTCATTCAAGCAGATATTTATTACCAAAGCAGATTAGGACTACAATGATCTATTTCCCAAAATATTTCTGAGATTGGGACAGGGTATTTGGCTTTTCTAAGATGGTGAAGCCTGTGGTAGGAGGTTGGGGAACTCCCTGTGAGGCAGGGAGGAAGGCAAGGAATCTGCTGCTGGAAATCCTCCCCTCACCCTCGAGAATTCAGGGTGTGCCATGAGGGGAAGGTGACCATGGTTAAACCTCATTCTTCTCCCTTCTGACCTCACAGTTTAACCCTCCCTCACACCCTGAGCTTTCCACCAGTGTGGCTCTTTGCAGGCACAGTCTTAGAGTACAATATATTCTATATGCTCCCTTCATTGGGTTTTGGAACTTTATTTCTTTTTCCCCCCATTGCTTTGTGTCTTTGGCTGTCAGAACAAGGTGCTGCTGAGAGCAGAGCACCTTTCACCACTGCAGCCTGGAAAGGGTGGGTGTCACAAATGGAGATGGGCAGAGGAAAGAATTAACATGTCAAAGGAGTAATTAATGACTGCACAGGAAATCAGCTTATTGAAGCACTTAAATCAGAGCTGTATTCTTCTAATTCCAGGCTCCAGCGTGAGGAGGAAGAGGCCTATGCCAGCAGCCAGAGCACCCAAGGGGCACAGTCCCTGACCTTTTCAAAGTTTGAGGAGAAGAAAACCAATGAGAAAACAAGGAAGGTCACGACTGTGAAGAAGTTCTTCACTGCTTCCTCCAGAGCAGGAGCTAAGAAGGGTAACTCTCCTTTACTTTTCATGCTTCTGTACATTCTAAAATTACAAGTGTTTTTGACAGATGTGTTGTTCTAAAGGACAGATTAATGCTCTGTGCTTTGACTTTCAAAAGTAGGTATAGGGATGCTTCTGGAGAGTTGATTGTTTCTGAAAATGCAGAAAAATGTGAGTTTTAGGGTGATGCCAATCTTTTAAGTAGAACAGTGAACTGCTAAACCTGTGTTTATATGTTATTATCCAGGAGTTCTTGCACTAAACAGCACAAATGTGTTCCTGGTGGTGGCCTGGCACTGCACTGCTGAGGGGAAGTTCCTTGTTCCTCTGGCACACATTCCAGCTAAATCCCTGAGTCAGCCATGGTGTCATCCCAGGATTTAGGGCTGGAAGGGGAATTCCTCCTGGAGAGAGCAGCAGAGAAGGTGCTGGCTGTCAGTCACCTCAACAAACTGCTGTGTCTGAGTGTGATAGAAACCCTGAGCTAAAATATCAGCTGATGCTGCCAGAGTGCCTCACTTTGACACCTCACCAGGAAAAAATGGGATGTGTGAGCAGGGTACCATGAACTGCACACAAATGTGAGGCTCACAGTGTTTGTGTGTGGGCTGGGAATATCAACTTTGTGCTTGGCTGAGTGTTTGTTCTCCAGAATGTGTTACAAGCAGCAATGATGAATGGCACTGCTGGCTTTGCATAGCAATTGCTTCCACAGGCAAAAACTGGGAAATGCTGGGCTGTGGAGGAGGAATTCCAGAAGGAAAACCAACATTAATCTGTCTTAACCTTAGGGATGATGCATTTCCTTCGTTTGAAATTCAGCATATTTCCTATTAGAGTTGTCCTGGTGCATGGCAGCAGCTGGCTACATGAGGCATTCATTCACCTGTGTGTTAAACCTTTGGTTTTTAATGTTCATTCTCACTTTCCATCTTTTCTTTTTTTATCCCTTCACCACCTGTCCTGCCACGCTCCTGCTCTCGGTGCCCTGCTTGCTTTGGCCTTTTATTTCAGCAGCTCAAGAGAAAACCCCTAAGCAAGGACAGCTTGGGAGGGACAGAAATGCTGATAACATTCTCAGGGATTTGAAGGAGATTTTTACTCCCTCCTGGGAACTGGCTTCCCCTTCTGAAGGTAATGCAGCACAGCCTGGGCAAGCTGTCTGCCTGGTTTTAGTAAGCTTAGCTCTTAGCTGGGCTTTGCAAAACACAAACTAGGGTTGTGCCAGTTGTAACTCGTGCTCTTCAACGTGAAGGTGGCAAAAAAAGCAAGTCCAGCATCCTGAGGTGATGTTGAATCTCTAAACCAATGCTTTGCTTTTCAGTAGGGAGTCAGGAGTAAAGCTGAAGCTTCTTTGAGCTCCACTTTAGGATTAGGATTAAAAAAATAAGAATTTTGTAAGAATTAGCTGGATCTTGTGCTGCTTTGTGTTTTTATCAAAAAAAGCATTCCAAATCTGATTATTATGAGTTGAAACTACTGAAGTTGGCACTTGAAGAACTTTTGCATTCTCAAAACATCTCCAGATGTTTGTTATATAAACCAAGAGAAAATTTCCTATCAGGTGGAGACACTGGTTTCATTTAAACCAAAAGGACACCAAACCCCATCATCCAAACAGTTTTAAGAGCTCATCCTACTTTATTTGTTTGAAATCCTGACTTGTTCTGCTGGCTAAAGAAATTGGAAGATGTTCATTAAATTACAGGAAGATGATGAATGGCTGTGTGTAACAGAGCTGATGACAAAACCTTTTTCACATTCCCTGCTTGGACTGGGCTCCACGGCCATGGCACAACCATAGTGAATCCCTGGAGTGCTCCTGCTCTGCTGTGACAAGTGGCTTTCCTGTAGAAAGATTTTAAGTATTAATAATGTTTATTCTTTGTGAAGCTGATCCTGCCTTGACTCTTCCCTGTGCTCGCTCCTGGTGTTTTGGCATTTTCCTCTCTTTGATTTGTTGGAATTTCTTGGCTGTAATCAGCTTCTTTTTAGTTAGACTGAATTCCCTGAGAACACAGGACAAACCTGAGAATATTTTGTTGCTGGAAGTACATTTGTTCCTGCAGTCCTTGGTAATCAGTGCAGATTAATTCTTCTTAAATCAGGATTTCAGCACAGAGATCAATGAAGCTGCAACTACAGGTAGTTCTTGGTGTGACTCATTAAAAGACAGTTCATTCTAACTAACATTCACTTTTTAATACTTAATATTAATCTGCATCAATTGACTACATCCCTCTAGTAACTAAAACCAATCTATTTTGAATTAGTGAGTGAAAAAACTCTATTCATATTCCTTAAGGTCAAATAGTGAAATGAGGCTCATTCTTTTTAGAAGAGGGTGAACACACTGTTGAAGTAAGTAAATAAACCTTCAACTGTACTGTGAAATGAGATCAGTGATTAATCATGGAAGAAATATCTCATAATTCTGCCCTTTTCTTTGTTTATTATTCCAAAATAAGCTTTCTGCTTCTCTGCTGTTAAATGTGACAAATTTAACTGATGCCCACCCTTCAGCTGCAATTCTGTGTAGGGTTTGGGATTCACTGCAGTGAATTTAGCTATAAAGGCAATGGAAGGAAATCCCCTCTGGAAAAGTGTCCCTGAGTAACTAGAAAGGAGCTGGATTTGCCCTCTCTATCTCAATTGCTGCAGTTGGAGTTTAAATATTTGCAAAACCTTTTCTGTTCTCAGCAGTTGAATACCAGAAGTGTTCTGATGGTGCCTGAGCAAGTTACTCCTCAGAGAAGGCTGTGCTGAAGTGTGAAGCTTTGGTCAGAGGAGCAGTGTTTGTTACTCACTGGGTGACACAGCTTGGCATTTTCTGTAGCTCTGGATCTCTTTAAAAACAAATAACAACCAAAAAAACCCCAATAAACTCCCTCAAACCTAAATTAAACCAACTTAAACATATTAATACCACTTAGTTCTTTTCCTTTTGGAGTTCTGCATGCTTGTTGAAAGTAGGAATTCTGTGCATGGGAAGTGTTTGCAGATTGAAAGCTGTGTTTGTCTCGTGCTGACCATGAATATTTTCATGTTTTCTGTCTCTCTGCTGCTTGCTTCTCACCACGTTCATTTCCACCACCTCTATTCAATCCCTCCATTTCCAACAGCGTTGGCTGGCAAGCTGAAAGGTGGGTGAAGGTTTTGGAGCAGGACAATTCACTTGGAACTTGGAAAATCTGATGGTTTTGTGGGAAAACCCCCTGTGGGTGCAGCTCTGTCAGCTTGCAGTGTGTGTTCCTTGAGCAGAACTGCCCTGAGCTGCTTGGCAGCCACTTGTGTTGGTACAAGCCAAGGAGCAGGAGTGCAGAGGTCAGGGAAAGGGGGAAAACCACCCCATTATCTTTAGGAATCTGCAGAATCCCATCTGGACACCTTAAGTGGAAATAACTGACCTGGGAATGAGAGTTTAAGAAAGCCAAAAGCAACCCCATGTTGCAGTCACTTCTGATAGAAAAAGGCCATCAGTGTCACTGGGGGTGTGGCTCTAAATGTTCCACTTCAGTGGAATACTCATTTTCCTGGAGTTGTGTGTCACAATAATTGCTGTGTTTAATAATATCCAGCATTTCCCTGGCAAAGCTGGAGAAATAAACGATCAATTGTGTGCACAGCTGAAAAAACCTGACTTGAAGTGATAAAACCTTTATGAATTCATCTAAAAACCTGATGTGTTGTGCCCTGAATTTTCTGAGCAGAGATCCAGGAGGCCAAGGCTCCCAGCCCTTCCATCCACAGGCAGGCCAGCATCGAGACAGATCGAGTGTCCAAGGAGTTTGTAGAATTCATCAGGACATACCAGAAGCCTGGCCAGGATATCTACAAGCAATGCAAACTCTTTTTGGACACCATGAGCCATAAAAGGGTAAGCTCTGCATGCCTCTTGCCTCAATAAAATGGGGGGATTGGGAAGAGAGGGAGGAGATGCTGCTTTTGTTCCAGCAGTTTGGATTTTATGGAGTGTAATCAGCCTTCAGCTGATGGAATTCATCAAATTAAGATCTGGGTGTTTTTTTGGTGGTGTGGGACCAAAGCACCCTTCCAATCCCAAAGGTCTCCTTTGCATGCCAGATAAATTAGTCCTGACTAAATCCCACATAAATGAGTCTGTTCAGCAATATTCTACATAAATAGGACTTGTGGAAATTACAAGATATCACCTGGTGAGTTTTTAGATATCACAGAGTGGTTTGGGATGGAAAGGACTTAGAGATCATCTAGTTCCATGGGCAGGGACACCTTCCACAGTCCCAGGTTGCTCCAAACCCTCTCCAGCCAGGCCTTGGATCCCTCCAGGGATGAGACAGCTTAAGCCTAAAAATTTCTAAAGATAATTAAGCATCAACCCATCCCTCTCCTTTTATTTGGGGAAGGGGAATTTGACCATGCTGCTTTTTTTAATATGAAATAAGGGTTCCATCTTCATTTTCCATTAAAAAAAAAAAAAATCTATGTTCTTGAAATATTAATCAGTCTGTGGTGCCACCTATGGTTGGAATGAGTCAGAATTCAGTATAACTTCTTTTTCACCCCCTTCTTTCTTTCCTGTTTAGTTCCTCAGTTTATCTCCTCATCAATTCTCATGGGATCTTACATTCCTTCTACTTTGAAATCTTCTTGAACTTTGATTTCTTTTCTTTTAGATCTGTTCATTCTGCACACAGAGTTAGTGAGAATAACGTGGGTTTATTTTGGGCTTCAAGCACTGAAGGTGTTCTCATTTCTTCCTTCAGTCTTCTCAGAACATGGGATTTTTTACTACACATAAACCAGCCTGAACTGAGACCTTTGTGTTCAGGGCAATGCCCAGTTTGTGCCCTCAGATAATTCAGAAATCAAATTCTCCTCCCCCTTCTTTTAATGTAGGATTTTATTCAGCCATTTAATGATGAAAATTGCCTTAATTAAATTAATTTCAAACCTCTGTTACAGTCTTCAGGAGCTCAGTTAGCAAAAGCCAGGGTTGTTTCACAAATAACACTGTGAATATATTTCACAGCAACTTTATCATCAGAAATGTCTGCTGGGTATAAATCCCTTCAAATAATTTATATTCTTGTGGCTTTTATAGACTATCAATTGTCTTTTAAAAATCAGAGGTTAAATAGGGACAAACCTGCCTAGTCTGAGGTTAAATAGGGACAAATATCCTGCCTAGTCTGAGTTTTGTCAGGGCTCCTCAGGGCTGTGCCTGGCAAAAATGGCCTTGCACCTGTGCTAATAACCTTTTGTTCAGCAAATAAATGCAAGTCTTTCACCTATTAAAGAGCCAGTGTTGGCTCCTCCTGTTTTTAAATAAAATTGAGCCACTATAAACACCTCTGATGACACCTTTGCATTCTCAGACTGTTACTGCAGCTGGACACTTGCCTTAAACCAAAACAAAACACGAGGGGTTGCTGCCAGGTCTTCCACACTTAATCCTTGTTCTCTTGCAGGATTTAAGCATTGAGGAACAGTCTGAATGTGCCCAGGACTTCTACCAAAATGTAGCAGACAGGTTGCAGACCCGTTGGAAAGGTACCAAGTTCTTCTTCCTCATCTTCCTGTGCCAAAAGCAACGATGTAAAACCAAAGCCTCTTGAATTTGCAGTTAAAGCAAAGCATCCCCAGCTTTCAGAAATGCTGCAAACAGGTTCTTGTACTGTGTTAGCAGCATCAGTTTGAGGAAGTTTTGCTATCCTAAATATTTGTTTTTACAGCTTTCTGTTAAACTCCCAGTGGAGTTCTAGCCATTTTATTTTTACTTCATAAATTATATCCATTTATGAACTCAGGTTGGCTCAAATGAGTAGCACTGATTTGGTGATATTGGGATTAAACTGGATTAAACCTTCCAAGGAGCTCAGGAATACTTCATTTGTGGGATTTGTCCCTTTCAGTGCCCCCTGAAAAAGTGGAGAAGGCAATGGATGAGGTTGAGAAATACATCATGACCCGACAGTATAAATATGTTTTTTGCCCTGAGACAACTGATGATGAGAAGAAAGACCTTGCTGTCCAAAAAAGGATCAGGTAAGGCCTGAAAGGAAAAAATATTTGAGCAATCCTTAATTCTGTAAATGAGCTCTGGATTGACCATGTTAAAAAACCCTCGTGCTGTGCACAGAAAAAATGCCTTGTTAACCAGCAAGGGTTAAAGGCATTTTATTTAAAATACAGGAGGAATGAATAGGTGGGATAATGACAACCACTACATTGGGAAAATTGGTTTGCTTGTGTTAAATTAGAGCCAACAAAAACTTTAAAAAGAGGAAGTATTTTCTCTGAAAATAAATTACTTCAGTGGAATAAACTGGTTTATGGCTGGAATAATACCTCATTCACACAAAGCATTCCTTGTGCCTTGAGTTCAGGAAGCAGCTGGTTTCAAAGACCTGGCTGGCACTGAGGAGTTTAACCCTTTTTTTCCTGTCACAGGGCTCTGCACTGGGTAACTCCCCAGATGTTGTGTGTTCCTGTCAGTGAGGAAATCCCAGAAGTCTCTGACATGGTTGTAAAGGCAATTACAGGTTTGTGAATGATGAAGTTTTTATTTACAGCTTTAAATTTCGTCTCTCTTGCTGATTATTTTTGCTGTCATCAAGGGAGGGGTCCAGGCTGTTAAATTTGCAGGAATCTTTGTGGGTTTGGCCTGGAATTTCGTCTGTGGAACAGGGATAATTTTCCCCACACTGAAGTGTTTAGGTTTAGCTGATCTTGAAACACTTCCCCACAGACAGAAATGATACCATATTAATATTACCCATCAAATCCTGCTTATTCAGTGTCTGATAACCACAATTTGAATGATTTCAGGACTATTTTTCCCCCTCACAGACATCATTGAGATGGACTCCAAGCGTGTCCCTCGGGATAAACTGGCCTGCATCACCAAATGCAGCAAGCACATCTTTAATGCCATCAAAATCACCAAAAATGAGCCAGCCTCTGCTGATGATTTCCTGCCCACCCTGATTTACATCGTCCTGAAGGGGAACCCCCCCCGCCTGCAGTCCAACATCCAGTACATCACTCGCTTCTGCAACCCCAGCAGGCTGATGACTGGGGAGGATGGATATTATTTCACTAACCTGGTGAGTACTGCAAGAAGGGGGGGTTTGCACAGCAAGGTTTGTCTTTGATTTGGAGGTAGGAATTGCCAGCAAAGGGAAATAGAAATTAAAATTAATCTTCGAATGTAAATGAAAATGAATCTTCAAACAGTGGTTAGGATTACTTAGAGCACAGCCAGTTTTATCTCCTCTCTCTTCCTTCTCTGCTGTCCAAACCAGAGCTTTGCTTTATTTTTTTATAACTTTAAACCCTTTATTTGAAAAGTCTGATGTTAAGACTTGGGTGTATTTTTATCCTGCAAGGAGATCAGGACTTTCTGTTCCTCAGACCCTGAGTTTGGGCTGTGCAGATGTTCCAGATGCAAAGTTCCCTCTTTGAGCCCAGGAGAGTTTCTTGAAGGCACTGCAGATTTAGGCCATTAATGTGTGGAGGCAAACAGGTTTTTTACAGCTTCTCCAAGAGGCATTTATCAGTGTGCCCTGCATTTCATCATAGAGAATCCTTGAGGGAAATTACAGAGTTGAATGAAACACTTGGAACATTAAAAGTTTAATTCAGAAAGAGCAGAGCATCTGCAAAGTGAGCTGGGCTTTGACACTCCTTCCTTCAGGAAATTAATTAATTAATCTGCATAGCAGATCTCTGCTCATCAGATAATTAAATATTATACACTGCTCCCATGTCCTTGTCATGTTCCTGCTGTTCCCTCACCTCCCAAACACAGGGACCCTGAGGTTTGGAATGTACCTTGACAGCTCAGTTTTTGATTTCTTCAAACTTTGGGGGAGAGGAAAGAGTTGTATGAACTGCCTGATAAAATTAACTTCTGGTAAAGCTCATTTAGGGCACAAAAAAAAATATTTAAAAATCAGTTAGTGATGTAAGAGGAGGGTAAGGAATAGAAAAGAGGCACATTCCAGTCTGGGGTGATTCCAACCTCACAGTGATGCTCTCTCTGTTTTATTTGCAGTGCTGTGCTGTGGCCTTTATTGAAAAACTGGATGCTCAGTCTTTAAATCTGAGCCAGGAAGATTTTGATCGTTTCATGACGGGCCAGACTTCCCCCAAAAAGCAGGAATCTGACAGTTTTTCCCCTGATGTGTGCCTGGGGGTGAAGCAAATGTGCAAAAGCTTAGACCTCCTCTCTCAGTTGAATGAGAGACAGGAAAGAATTGTCAGTGAAGCCAAGAAGCTGGAGAAAGACCTCATAGATTGGACTGATGGCATCACCAAGGAAGTGGAAGATATTGTGGAGAAATATCCCTTAGAAATAAAACCAAAAAGTCAAGCCTTAGCAGCCATTGACTCTGAAAATGTGGAGAATGACAAGCTGCCCCCACCTCTGCAGCCTCAGGTTTATGCAGGATAATTCCCAGGGGCAGCTTGGAAAAGCAGCATTATCCTCACCTAGTTGGGAAGGGAAGGAAATTTAAGGCTAAAAAAAAAAAAACATCAGATGAGCTTAAATCAGTACATTTTTTAAGGTACTTTTCTTTTTGGTTAAGTGTAATGAATTGTATTTATTTTAGTCCAGTAGATTTCTATTTAGGCTTTTGTGGGTTTTTTGAACTGAATTTCAATTTTCTACACAAACTGGTGTCATTTTTAAGCAACACTAGTCCATTGACATCTCTCCTGAAAGCTTCCTTCTAAGCATGCACTTAATTGTTTTTAATAATTAGTTTAACTTGAAGCCAAGTTCCAGCAGCAACTCCAAAAGGTACCAGTGTTAGTCTGAACTTATTCTGTAGCTGTAAAGATGAACTATATATTGTAAAATATGTACAATTGTAAATAGATTTCCAATCTAATGTCTCAGCTGTGCATGAACTTGTGTGTGAGTGAAAATGATCTCAAAATGTTCATTTTAGCACCTTTCAGCTCCATCATGTTGCAGTAGAAAGGCAAAAACGAGCTACTGTGGAGGGGAGAAGTGATGAATTAATAGAGGATGATGTTGTAGTGATTTGCAAACTTGAAAATCGTCTTAATCTGCTTTGTTAAAAAAATTATTTACAAGATGACATTTCTTCATTTAAATGCTCTGTTAGAACACCTGGTAGCCTTGAGTGGTGCACAAAAGTGCTGATTTTACTGCTTTGGAAGGGAATGGGGGGCCAGAAATAGAAAATATTTCAGGAATGGGAAGAAGTATTTGTATTAAAACTTACATAATGTGGAACAAAAAAGGGGAGGGGGAAGAGACCATGAAAGAGTTGCTCCAAAAGTGGCTCTCTCTTCTGGTCATTCCCATCAGTGGGATAAATTTTGGTTGCTTTTTTGACAATCCTGGGAAATAAATAAGTTGATATAATTCGAGGTTGCTTTTTAGAAGGAGCAGGAGCAGAAAAATGCACTTTATTTCCACGAAACATCAATGTTCTGCTCTCCAGTGACCCCTTTAGCACCTTGAACACCGAGCTAAAAAGGGCTTTGTGCCACTAAAAGTCAGATTGGGGTGAAAGAACAGCTCACCCCACAAAAAGTAACCTCTTGCAACAGACCTCTGAAACATTTTCTGTGTCATTTGAAATCTCTTCCAGCTCAATCCAGCCCTGACTCCTTTGTGTCCATGAGATCTCAAACACAAAGCTCAGCTGGAGCTACTTTTAAGCAATGTTAAATTCTTGCCATCAAGGAGGAAAGCACCTACCTCTTGATTAATTTCCACTTCATTAAAGCACTGCTCCTATTAAATTTGCACTGCAATAACTTCAGACCACGACTGTGATTTGTCCCTTTTCTGGCAGTTTTTAGCTTTACGTGAACTATGCACCACCCAGCAATGGGCTGCTCACAAAAATAGAATAAAATCAAATTATTCCGTGTGTCACCACGCCCAAATCGCTTCGATAAATAATCCTGGCATTTATTTAGTTCGAGTCTAAACACCGGGTGCTAATTCTGATACCGAGGTTTGTCCCGAGGAGGGGTGGGGGAAGCAAACTTTCATCTATTGTGTAAATGACCGTGTTTAAATAAAAGTGTGGCCATTCTGCCCTCGTTAATGAGTCCCTAAAACCCTCCTCACCTTTTGTTCTGCTGTTAATGATTAAGGGCGAGGTCATCGCGGCTGCTTCTGCATTCTCTGCTTCGGGAGATGACAATTCTTGGCCCTTCAAGTGCTCGGCTGGGTAACACCGTATATGTTCATTTTCTCTCCAGAAAGGTCATTGGAATGATTAAGCACTTTAAAATTTCCCGGTGCATTTGGAACTAAAGTATCCCAAGCCCCTGGCGTGGGCTGTTTAAATAAAGCAGGTGAGGTTGGATTTCCCTGCCCCAGCTGCACTGGTTTCCTCCCCGGAGTGAATTCCTCCTCCCCGGAGTAACCCCTGAGCAGGGCTGGAGCACAGAGGTGCTCACAAAGTTCGGGTGAGACCCCAGGGCATCAAAAACCAGCGAACCAGAGAGTTTGATTGAAATCTCATCCCTTAAAGTGATTTAAAATGCAGGTTCTGTGCGGTGCTGACAGTCACAGTATCAGAAATTTGCTTTATTTTTCCCACTCTCAGTATCACTCTGTGATGCTCCTGACTTTACATTATCCCCGTGGAAACATCATCATCCTCATCATATTACCATTAATACTGCTAATTATTAATAATCTACAATAATATATAATAACGCAATATATAACAACGCTATTATTTATCACAATAACTATCGATGATGATGATGATGGTTTGTTTGCATTAAGGCTTTAACCCTGAACACTCCTGGGTACTGGACACCTTTAGGAAACATAACAACAAGTGTTTGGGATAGTTTGTAGAGGAGAAGAGGAGGGGTGAGGCGGGGCCCATCCTGAGGGCTCTGAGGGAGGCAGGGGCGGGGATGGCGGGGCTGCGCCAGTCGGGCCTGAGGAGAGAACGCGCCGAGCGCCCAGGCCCCTTCCCGGTACCTCTCCCGCTCCGTTCCCGGTTCCGTTCCCGGTGCCTCTCCCGGTATCTCTCCCAGCCCATTCCCGGTGCCGCTGCCGGGCCCCGCCCGCCGCCGGCCCCTCCCGCGCTGCCGGCGCCGCCTCAATCTTGTCCCCCCCGCGCCACCGTCGGCGGGTGAGGGGTCAGGGCTGCGGCCCGGAAGCGGCGGCGGAGGCGGGGCCGGGGCCTGTCCGTGTGTCCGGCCCGGGGGCTGCCCGCGGAGCGGCCTCTCCCCCGCCCGTCCGCCCGCGCCCGCAGCCCCGGCAGGGCAGGACGATGGTGCAGAGCCCGCCCGCACGGCAGCGCCGCCGCCTCTGAGCCCCGCCCGGCCCGGGGGCCTGAGCCCCGCCGCGGACGCCGGTAAGGAGGGGACGGGGGCGGCTCTGCGGCCCGGCCTGGCGGGGGATGGGGTCGCCTTGAGGGCGCTCCGGGGCTGGGGGGAGCGGGGGAAGCACCGGGAGAGCCCCCGGGGAGCCTCGGGCAGGGGCATCGCTGCGCTGCCCCCCGAGCCTCCGGTCCCGGCTGGGCTCGGGGTGGTTTTACTCGGCTGAGGGGTTGTAGCCTTGGTTTGTCTTTGTTATTTACATTAAAAAAAAATATTATGGGAAAGGTCGTCGGGTGGAAGTTTGCATGCGTGGCGTCGTACCAGGAAAAAAAAAAAAAAAAAAGAAAAGCAAAAGCAGTGAAAAATAATAATTTCTGTAGCACTAAAAATAGTTCTGTTTCAAAATAGCTTCTGAGCGGTGATTCCTGCGTTGGGCTTTTTTTATGTGGTTGTTTTGGGATTTTTCCCCAGTTTTCTGTATATCCGTATTTCATCCTCGGTCACTTTTTGGGGGGTTTAACTTGACTAATGATCTCATGGTGGTTTTAATAATGAAACTCCCGGTGCACCGTGCCTAGAACATGGCTGCTCCATCCCTACTGCTACATCCAAACCATGCATCAGAATCACCCTGGGAAAGAATATATTACAGCACAGCTGGGATTCTTTTTTCCCCCTTTTCCCTTTATTTGCTCTTTAAGGGTTAGTCTTTGGGGAAATTTGTTTGCAGGATTAGCTGTGGAGGTGGAATTAGCTGGGTAAATTTGCCCTGGTAGACAAACCCGGAGCTTAGATAAGGATTCATTAAGGTTTGCTCTCCACATCCTCGCTGAACTTCCCCGAAGTTTGGCCGCTGGAAAAGCGTGGTGGAGAAAAAAAAAAACAAACCCTGGGCCTGGCTGTTGTGGTCAATGATTATTGCGTTTTTCTGAAGGCTGAGTTACAGGAAACGCTGCCCAGTCCTTGTGCCTCTGGGCAGGACACAACGGTTCGAGTTTCACCGGCTGAGCTGCTGCCACTTCCCTGCACCTGCCTTTGCCCTGTCTCTGGGAATCAGCCGGTGGCTGCAGGCCAGCTCCTGCTCGGCAGGTGTGCACGGCTCACAGATAACTTCTGTGGCAGCCTGAGCACAGATAACATTGAATTGGGGCTGAAAAATGCTGCCTGACCCCGGCGAGGCCCGTCAAAGAGGATTAAGCCCTGGGTAGCTTTGTTACCTGCCGTGATTTGAGGAGTGGCTCCGGCTCTGGTGGAATGTGATTCTTCTTTTCCACTTGAAAGACAAGAACCTGAAAGGCCACCTGATAAGACAAAATAGTTACTGTGCTCTGAGAGTGCCCAGGAGCAGCTGAGGGCCGGGGACAGACAGAGCTCGGTGTCCTCTGTGAGCCAGGGGACAGGAGGGGCAGAGCCTGGCACATCCAGCACAACACATCCAGGTGGGTCCCTCCTGGAGCACCCACTGAGCTGATCCTGCAGCTCTGGTTGCTGTGATCATCTTCTTTTTTATTAAATAACATCACAGGTTTTGTAGAAATGAAGCTGTTTTATCAGTTGAGCCCTAAACTATTAATGGAACTCACTGGTTTCAGAATTTTGTTGCTTCTCCCAACCCTCCCTTTGCCCAAAGCATGGCTGGGTGGGAGTTTATTTTCTTTTTAACTGTGCTGACCTGTGATTAAAGCTGGTTCTCAGAATTCCCAGGTTTTGTTTTGGAGGAAAACTTGTGAATGTCTTGGCATTTTGGGTTTTGTTAATCTGTAAAATGGAGAGTGAACTCACAGGAATTTGGGCTGAACAAGTTGAGGTCCTATTTCCTTTGAGCAGTGGGGGTGTAACACAGTCATGATAATATTCCAGCCATAGCCTTGATAGCTGAGCTGTTGCCCAGGTCCCTTATTTCAGTTGCTTTTGCTGCTGTTTCTATTTTCATTAGTAGCCACTGGCTGTTTTGCTGCTTCTCTCCCTTCTTTCCACACCCAAACTATGATTTTGCCATTCCCCAAAGCTGTGATTTCCTCAGCTTGTCAGTCATTTCTCTGCTTGGGATTCAAGCTGTGTATCTGTCTGCATCCCTGTCTCCTCACAGTTCTCATCACAGAGACTGAAGAGCCTTTTCCTGGCATTTCTCTGCACTTTCACTGCTGAATTAGGTCCCACATTCCTTAATGAGTGGCTTTAATGAAGTCAGCAATTAACTTTGAACTGGTCACTCAACCATTTTCTGATTATTGAACATTTACTGAGAATTTTCACACTTCTTGATTAAATCCTGGAGTTTTGGCTGCTGTCAGTTCAGTGTACACAGAATTTGATTTTTCATGGATCTTTAAAAATCCTGTAAAATGGAATGATTTTAATTCTCCTTTCCTCTCCCAGGTTCTCATGCTAAGCAGCAGTAAGCAGAATAGCATTTTTAATACAGCTTCAAAGTCCTTCATCTATTATTGTGTGTTTAATTGCAGTTGGGGTGATTTGGGTTGTGGTAACTCACGTTGTAAGTCATGACTTGGACTTGGAAAAGCTGGAAGGTTTAAAAATGCCCATGAGCTCTTTTATATGGAAGTGGATTCATTCCCATGGCACAGGCTCTTGGCAAACAGGGCTGCCTGCCTCAAGTTTGGCACCAAAATGTCTGATTTTCAACCAGAGCTTGGGTTCATTTTGATTTTACAGCTGGCTATGTTTTAAATTATGTTTTCCACTTCTAACAAAAGTCAGAATTCAGGGTTCATTGAACCAGGGGAAAAAAGGCTTCCTCACTCTATTTCTGCTGCCTGACTTTTAACTTTCCTTCCCTTTTCTCATTCATCATTTTTAAGAACTTGTAGCATATAAAAAATACTTAGAACTGGTTTGGGTTTGTCTGTTCCTGCACGAATTTTTCTTCCAGTGGGAAATGAAAATCAGCTTTGCTGTCCCAAGAGTATCAGCTGGCACAAAGCTCAGGTGCTTGTGGTAAATCCAGACTTTTTGAACAACACAAGTCTGTTGGGAAGGGCTGTCATACACAGATTGAGTAATGTTTGTTTTCCTTTTTATTTTTTACATCATCGACCTTGTATTTAAAGTCTTCTGTCTTTACATAGAGTTGAAGTCAGGAATTTG
>JACBWW010000032.1:5055696-5071512 GCA_020086605.1 Lanius collurio | reverse complement strand
CCTCTATTTCCCCCAGATAGCAGGATAATAAAGTCTTCCTGCACTTCCAAGTGCAGATCCTTGCACTGGTCTTGTTGAACCTCATCAGGCTGTCCCAGGGCCACCTCTGCAGCCTGTCCAGATCCCTCTGGGTGGGACCCTTCCCACAGAGCTTGGTGACATTGCCAAGCTTGGCCCCATGTCCTTGTCACCCTCAAAAATGTTAAACAGCACCAGCCCCAGCTCACACAACTCTGATTTTTATTTAGCTTCACTATTTCAGTATTTTCACTCTTAGACATCAAATTTGGTTTGAAGAGAAGAAAACCAAATGAAAGAGGACTTTGGTACCTGCTGCTGTTTGTGGTTGTTAAACGAGAGGCACTTGGGGATGAACACCACTGCCTTGTTTGCATTTATTTATGGATGGTTTCTCATGGTTTGCTTGATTTATATAATAAATATTCCTCTGGCACACAGCATTATTTTCATTCTAAGTGGTTAACCCTGAGCTGACCCATTTCCTCTCCCCTTTGCACTCCTGGGAGTGAGGCATCTTTGAAAACATCATTTATTGATTTTCTGAGCTGCACAGCTCAATTTAAACACTGTTCTGTGAAATAAGATGTGGAGGCTTGGAAAACTTGTGAGATCCTGAAGGAGCAGTGCTGCCTTCTGTCCTTCTCCTCCACCCATTTTTCCTCTTCAGGGTATTTCAGTGGTGGTTTTATATTCAAAGCCCTCCTCTAGAGTGATTACCTTACCTGCACAACAAGAAGGGGAAATATTTGTGAGGAAATGCCATCAATTTAAGCTTTCTAATGGCAGGGATGGTAGTTGACATTATTGACAAAAACGTCAAACAACTTTGATCCCTTTAAAATTCATGTTTGGGTTTTTTTTTTCACTTTGGCAACTGCAATTTTGCTTTTAATACCTGCTTTAGTGCAGCATATGGGTTTTTTATTGTTAGGAATTCAGCTCCTTTGATATTAAGCCTCAGAATGGGAATTTAATACTTCAGCTGTGACTCATTGCATTGACTTTTTGTTCTTTGCAACAGGCTTCAAGATTTTCCTTGTTTGTAATTTAAAAACTCATCAGTCTGTTTCAGCAGCTTCCTTTTCCATGCTCTTTCCTATACAGATAAAGAGGAATTCACAATGTTACTCCTTTGAAGTTGCTGTCTGGAGCTGCTTTGGAGGAAAATCCCTCCAATTGTACAATATTTTCTTGCTTTTTAGTTGGCTCCCCAATTCTCTGTTTCCCTGGGACTCTGACAGATTAAACTGTTGTATTTCCACCCTTTACCATTTTAATCTTTTTACCTGCCTGGGTTTGTAGATGCTGATTTAAGAGCACGACATCTCCAGGGTTTCCTGGTGAATTCCATCAGCTGTAACTCTGGCATTTGCTCCTGCTGAACATCCCTCACTACCCAGCAATTACCTTGGAGCTGGTGGCCAATGTTCCAGCCTGGCAGTTTTCATTCTTCCCCTTGCACTTGAGCTCCTTATTTAGGCTGACTGGGGAGATTTTTATTGCACCAAGTATTAAAAGGCTTTGCTGGAGTGGAGAGAGGCAGCAGCAGTCATTAGAGCCACTCACTAAATTATTTATTTGGCTAAAAAGTGAAATCTGATCTTGCTTGCCTGACCTGCCAGGAGGTAAAAGCATTGTTTTGTTTGGGTTTTTTTTGTGTGTGTGTGTGTTTTTTTTAACTCTGTGAACAAGGAATAAAAGTTTAAGTGATATTCTTTAAGTTATTCAGTTACACAGAGGAGGAAGTTAGTTACAAGAGCTGGCAGAAGAATTGTGATGCATTTTGGTTCTAACAGAGAGGAGTTTAAGGAACCCTGAAAATCCATGGACATTTTGATGTAATGAGCTGATCTAAATCACAAAATCTGTAATAATTAAAGTTATTTAAGCACTTTGGTAGAAAAGTTAGTAATTCTTCAGGCAGCAGCCTGGCAACATTCATCCTTCTGTTTTGCACTGCTGTTTTCATGTCATCTCCAGTGTTGAAATCCACAGTTGTTCCCTTCTCCCTCCCAAATGCTCTGAGGGCACATTACTCCTCGGAAATTGCAGCTTACACCATTTTCTAATTGCTTTCAAAGCCACTGAGTTAGGGCAGCATATTAAACAACTGGCACTTAAAAGCTGGTGATCTCTTACATAAAAATATTAGCCCAAATATTTCTCTGTGAAGGCTTTTCAGCACATCCTGGGTTTTTTTAAGGCTGGTTTTAGTCCCCGTGGTAAACAAACATTCTAATGGAGCTGTTGGAAACCCCTTTAAAAAAGGAATCTCAGCCCTGGATGTGCTGTGGGTGACACTCAGCCCTGATTAAAAGCTGCAATAAACCCTGCATCTGTGTTCTTTCCAAAAGGAAACTCAGGAGGGGACACTGCCTACAACTCTGCTTTAGTTTAGGGTTTGATTTCCTTCCATCTCCCCACATCTCCCGTGTTTTTGGGAGTGTTTGGGATTTTGCTTCTGGATGGAGTGTTTGGGATTTTTAGCTCGGGCTCATTTAAGGAATTGCTGCCAGGGACAAGACAGGCAGAAGGGCGGATCCTTCCCAGCATGATCCCTGCCAGCCCCAGCTCTCCCCTCCCTGTCCCTCCTGTCACCTGCACTGGCCTGGCTGTCTGTGCCACAGCTGCTCTGGGGCAAACTTCTGGTAAGCAGCACAGTTCTCATCATCTTTTCTTCCCCTTTCTTCCCTCTCCTTTCCCTGCTTTTCGCTCTGGGTTTGCAGAGGTGTTTGCAGCACCCACTTCTCACTGAGGAAAACTTCCTGGGCTTTGCAGGGTGGATGGAAAGGGGTTGATGGTGCAAAATGATAAACCCAGGATGTGATCTCGAGCTCTGGGGAGTCAGCAGACACAGCCCAGGGTTGTGTTGTTGGCACTGCACCTCTGTATCTTCTCCCTGAGTTGGATTTTCCCCTCTTTGCAGGTTCTGTCAATATTTCTCCTGTTAACAGGAACTGAGGTGTTTCTGCCAGTAAAATCTTGAGTATACACAAGGAAGTTGGGTTCATTGTACCCTGTGGGCTCTGAAAAAGGCTTTGTCTGAGTGCTCTCCTTTACCCTTCTCTTGTTTTCTCTGAAATCAATAGATCAGATCAAAGATCCCTCCCTGCCTTGCCCTGTTCCTCATCCTCAGAGCTGCCACTTTTCAGCCCTGCTACACCTGGATTATAAATGACAATAATGGGAGTCAGTGGGGATCAGACCTGCAGGGAGCCTTAATTAAATGTTATCAGATCCCTATGGATGCTCCAGCTTTAACCCTTGCAGTGCAGAATTCTTTCTGCCTTTCCCTGTGAATTTTGGAGATCATTGCTAGGAACAACTCCTGCCTGAGTGGTTTAGTTGGGGTTAAAAGCCTCTTCAGCCAGGATTTTAGGTAAGACAAAGATAAGAGGTTGGCTGGGGGTTTACTCCTTGCAGAGCTTCTGAAGGAGGTGACACAAGGCTGCCCTTTAACACTGGGCTGTTTGCTTTTCCTTCGAGTGGAGGTGGGGAAGGTGATACAATAATTTGGGTCTTTTTACTTTGTAGATGAATATTCAGGAAAGGAATCAGACAAAATATTACATTTGGGGCAAAAACTAATGACTGAAGATATTTCCTCAGCATGTAAGGTCCTGGCTTTGCCTACAGACAGAACAAAAAGTTCTAGATCCTGCAAGAATTAAATGAAGACCAGGAGTCTTCCAGCCTCCACCCTAATGCAGTTTTTGGGGTTTTCTGCCCACAGGATTTTTGATGTAGAAGCCTAAAATTATGTAGGGTTGCTTCTCAGATCCTGTTTTGAACATAAAAGCGTTTGGGATGGGGTGAAGAGGGATCCTTAAGGCTCCAGCTTCAGTTTCCAAAGGATGTGCAAAGTTTGATTTGTAATTTGGTGCATTCAGACACTACTGGCATTAAAATGTAGCAGTGGTACCCTGCCTGGGGAAAGGCAAGAACTGGGTTTATTACTTATCAGCGATGCTGGGCTGTGGTGGAAGCCCTCATTTCTTAAAATCCATTCCCAGCTGGCAGTTTGAGGCCCTGAGAAGGTGATGTGGAGCCTGTTGTGATGCATTTCAGGCACACACTCCGTGCTCAGTGAACAGCACAGCCACGTAATTGAATCTCATTTTGTGGAAGATCCCATTTCTTGCTGTCAAACTTTGTCTTGTGTGATCCACCAACCCTCCCCTGTAACACACAGTCCAGTGACTCTCTTGGAACATTTTTTGCCCTCAGGTGAACAATCAGAATAATGTTCTACATAAACCTGTTGGAGAACCTGAAGGTTTATATCAGCAGCCGCCCTCCGCTCGTGGTCTTTATGATCAGCGTGAGCGCCATGGCCATCGCCTTCCTGACACTGGGCTACTTCTTCAAAATCAAGGAGATCAAATCCCCAGAAATGACAGAGGTACGTGCAAAAAGTGGGGATATTGATTTGGAAAACATGCCTGAAGTTAATTACGGGGTTTTTTTTCCCTCATAGAGAGCACAGAGTTGTCTGGGGGGTCGTCTTTCATTTTACTTTCAGAAGGGCTGTTGGAGTGAATGTTGGTTTTGTTTTATATCAAGGATGAGGCCAAATCATCTGTCGTGGATCTTCCCTGGCGTGGATAGGAAGCTTTCTGTTTGTTATTTAGGGTCACTTAGCTGGTTTGGGGAGCTTCTTACCTCAGCACTGTAACGAGGGAAACCTCGGCAGGAACCGCTCACCCCAGAGCGTGGTGAGAACAGACCAAGTTTCCTTTCTAGCTCAGGGGAGGGAGCTGGGATTGAACCCATCTGACTTCTACAAACAACTTTGCTGTTGTTGAGCCAGCCCTGGTGGTGTTTGTGTTGCTTTGTGAGCCGTGTGATTTTTGTTAAATGGCCTGGAACCGGGCGGGATGGGGCATCGGCTTGAAATTTCTGCCTTTGTTTTAAGGACTGGAATACTTTCCTCCTGAGGTTTAATGATTTGGACTTGTGTATATCTGAGAATGAAACCTTAAAGCACCTCCTCAACGACACCACAACTCCAGAAAGCACCGTGACCAGCGGGCAGGCCAGGTCTTCCACACAGTCCCCACAGGCCCTCGAGGACTCCGGTCCCATCAACATCTCTGTCACCATCACGCTGACCCTGGACCCTCTGAGACCTTTTGGGGGATACTCTCGCAATGTCACACACCTAAGCTCCACAATTTTTGGGCACCAGATTGGACTTTCAGGTAGGCATGGATGGACTTTTTTAAAATTCAGGTTACAGTTGGCTTTTAGAGGTTTTTTCTAGCTTTTCACAGGGGGATTGGCTTCAAACTGAAACTAAGTAGGTTTAGATTAAATACTAGGAAGAGATTCTTTATTGTGAGGGTGGTGAGTATCCAGGGAAGCTGTGGCTGCTCCATCCCTGGCAGTGTCCAAGGCCAGGTTGGACAGGGCTTGGAGAAACCTGGGATAGTGGAAGGGGTTCCTGCCCACGGCACAGAGTGAAACAAGACAGTTTTTAAGGTCCCCTCCAACCTAAACCATTCTATGTTTCTAAATAATTCTGTGATTTAAATAACTATATGATCAAATAAAAATTCACCAGCTTCTTATGGGTGAGATGAATCTTATGCACAGAACACAGATGTGTTCCCAGATTTATTGTGAGTTTATTCCTGTATGGAGCCCTTCATTTGTTTGTTAGAGGAACTTTTCCTTGCATTCAGAATGGAAAAGAACCTGCAGGCATGCCAAGATCAGGCTTGGCAGTTTGAAATGATTAACCTAATGACAAAGGAAGGTCATTTTTAAGCCAGCAAAATTCCAAACAGTGACTCTCTTCAGTTTTGCCTTGATCCATCAGGTCCTCAGCTGACATTTCAAATGTGACATAGATGCAGTAGAGAGTATTACGTTGTCTAAAAAATTCTAGTTTATCTAAAATGCGTAAGTGAATCACTTTAATATCACAAACAGCACCAGATAAGATGATTATGGTTTCTGTGGTGTGCAGAGACCAATCTGCTCTCTGGCTGCCTGCCAGGAAGTTCTGACAGGAGTTTGTAGGGAATTAATAGAAATTGATAATAGAACTTCACTGTACTTTAGCTTTCAGCCAGAATTGCATTTTATAATAATGTTGAATGTTTTGAACCTGTGGAGAGCTCCAAATGTGCATTACTGTATTTTCTGTTGTTATTTTGTTACTGCTTTAAGAGCTACTAAATGCAAGTTCCATTTGCAGCAGCCTGGATTTATTTTCAGCCTGAAATTCTCCACATGGAGTTGTCATATGTGACTTAGTGTGCAGTTCAGTATCTGCTCACACCTTTTTGTCTACACAAACATCTCCACTTTGAAAAGGGAGCATCAGAAAAAACAAATGCAGAACAAAGTTCTTAGGAGGAGAAACACTTTTCTAATAAAGCTCTCTGAACACACATGAATTCACTTATAAAGAGTTTTTAATTTCTGAAAGCAGCCTGATGACCCCTGTTCTGAGGTGGGAGAGATTAGAAAGAGCAGCAGCTGGGGGATTTTGTAGTTGGTTTTGGGTTTTAACTTTCTTTTTGCTCTCTTTGTTGCCTGTTAAGATCCGGGATGATTCAAAGGGTGATACTTCCTGCCTTAGTCATTTGTGTGTTCTCCTCATCCCACTGAGGGTTGCTCAGATACTTTTGTGAACCAAACCCAGCTTTGCTTTTCTCTTTCTCACAGGCAGAGAATCCCACGAGGAAATAAACATCACCTTCACCCTGCCAGCTGCCTGGAACTCCGATGACTGCGTCCTGCACGGCCACTGCGAGCAGGTTGTGTTCACCACCTGCATGACTGTGACAGCAGCCAGCAATGTATTCCCAGTCACAGTGTAAGTGCTTTGGGACCTCTGCTCCATGGGCTGCTTCCTGGCTCATTAATTCCTCTGAGGTGTTGGTTCCTTGTAAAAATTCCTGTCGATGTGGAAGTTGTGTCCTTGCATTCCTTCCCCCACAGTAGAACATTTGTCTTGAAACCTCTGCTGTCTTTGAGATTTTTCTGAGGGTGTTTTAAACTCCTGCCTTTCAACTGTGATTTAAACTTCACTGGGAGCAAAAGAATCCATGGAAATTTAGGGAATTTACCCCATAACTGAGTTTCAGAGATGAGATTTGACACCAATGTTCTTACCCTCTTCCCTGCTGGAGACATCAGCACAAGGCAAATGCTGCTTTGCCTTCACCAGAATATCTTCCCTTGGTCTTCTCTGGATTCCCTGACACTGCTCCATCCAACCTGTAAGGCCTTAGGAAAACCAGTGTTTTTCCAATTAAGCTGTGGGATGTTGGCTCAGTGCAACAACATGCAGTTAAATTCTAATTTTAGTGTAGCAATCATGTGGCTTTTAATAGGCCCTTTTGGTTAAACTTTGGGGTTTTGTTGTTGCTTTGGGAGACCCAAACTAACCCCATGTTTTGAGAAGAAGAGTTGTCCTGGTTGAACGTGGCAAATGCAGTTCAGGGTGCTGATTATTTCTGTTTTGTTGCAGTCAGCCCCCACATTGTGTTCCCGAAACCTACAGCAATGCTACTCTGTGGTACAAGATCTTCACCACGGCCAGGGACTCGAACACAAAATACACCCAGGATTACAACCCCTTCTGGTGTTACAAAGGAGCAATTGGGAAAGTCTACCATGCTTTAAATCCCAAACTAACTGTTATTGTTCCAGATGTAAGTGCTGGGCTGTTCCTCTGGTGTTTTCAGTAGATGCTCTGCTTTCATTCACTGTGGTTCCTAAAATTGTCATTTTTGCTGCTGGTTTATTGTGTGGTGCAAGGGCTGAGAATGCTCTACCTCAGTGGGTTTGATCTTCATCCATGTGCCTCACAGCTCTTAATAACCACCATTTATACTTTAAAATCATTTCTCAAAAGCCTTTGCCAGTGTTTGGAAAAATATCTATAACAGGTTTTTAAGACAAGAAACATTTTGTGCCACAATTAGGAATCACTTCCATTGCTGTGTAAAGGGGAGAAGGTTGATTCCTGAAGTAATTTCTGGGTTGATCTGGTAATTTTTGCTTTGATATCGAGTGCCAAGTCAGTAAATGGTTTTAATTTGCTTTTCTGTGTGCAGGATGATCGCTCCCTAATAAACCTGCACCTCATGCACACCAGTTACTTCCTCTTCGTGATGGTGATTACAATGTTCTGCTATGCAGTCATTAAAGGCAGACCAAGCAAACTGAGGCAAAGCAACACAGAGTTCTGCTCTGAAAAGGTGAGTGTGTGGTAACAAAATATTGGCTCTGATAAGAAAGCAGAGCAAAGCTCCTTTTGGGCAGAGGCTGGTTTTTCTTGTCTCTGGAGATGGGGATTGAATTGCCTTTCAGAGAGATGTGGGTGCTTCATTGTGGACAGTTCAGGTGGGGGCTGCAAAATCCTCACAAGTGCTTTGGAGATCCTCAAAATGAGATTTCTCTCCTCCAGAAGTGAATTGTTGCAGCTCAGGACGTGCTGGGCTGGGATTTTTCTGCCATAATTCTGCTGTGACTTGAACTGTTTTGTGTGAAGCAGTGAATAGGTTGCATTGAATAGTTTTATTTCTCTTTTATTACAACAGACTGAAAACTTTGAGTAAAACATAATACATAATTCCAAGGGTTGTTCATCAGAATTAAGTTAAAAACAAAGCTGTTGAAAGAGTCATTGGTTGTTAATCAGAATTAAGTTAATAACAAAGCTGTTGTTCAGTACTGCCTTGGGGACCTGCAGTTTGCCTGAAGGATTAAATAGTAATATATTTATTTGAGAAGTAGGAAGTCACTGTTGACACCTTTTGATCTTGATGATCTTTTGTGGTGTAAGCTGGTTTGGCGTGGTTTTTATAGGATTTTTTTGGGGTTTGAGTGGTTTGGGACTTTTATTCTATTGATTTTTGCCAAGTACAAAACACCTTCAGACTCGCTTTGATTTCCTTTCCAAGTCAGACTTTCCAAGCTGCTTTGAAAAGTCAAGGACAGCTCTGCCAGCTGCACAGAGATAAGTCATATCACTGTTACAGGATTAAGAATTTGCCTTTAATTAAATATTTTCTCTCTGTTTTTTTTTTCCCAGGTTGCTTTATCAGAAGCATAAAAATCCCCCCTCTCCTTCTCCCGAGAACGACTGAAACCATTGCCTGCTGAACCCAGCCTGGGTCTTAACACTCTGTGAATCCATTACCTTGCAACGTTGGTTTATTCCAACCAAAGACATTTCAAAGTGCCTGTAATTGATTTGTACATATTTATAAAAGCAGAATATCCAGAGCAGGTCTGAGGAGATGGGCTTGTCCCGCGGCCGGAGCCCCCCGGCCCTTCCCTGGGGCCCCCCCAGTGCTGGGGGAGAGAACTCCACTGAAAAGGCTCCCCAGAGGCAGAGCCAGAGATTTTTGTCTCCCTGCCCCTGGGCAGGTGAAGATGCCTTTGCAAGTGTCTCAAAGCAACCAAGAGATGTTTGGTTTTTTGCCCAATCTGTACAGTGTGTTTGAACCAAGTATGCACCTTTGATATAATCCTGCATTTCCAAAGCCACCAATCTACGACATGAGTTCAATGTGTGTTTGTGTGGCCTAATACTTTATTCCATTTGCTCCTTGCTTGCAAGAAAAGATATCAACATTTTAGATTTTTTTTTTCTTTTGGAAGAAAAAAAACAATTACATATTCACATTTTAATAGTGCTGTATTTAGAACAAACTTGTGCTTTTATTCATAGTAAAAAATTTAAGAAGTGAAGTCCCATTTTAAACTCCTACTTACTGAAAAGAACTGTTTGATTTTTTTGTTGTTGTTTTGGTTTGGTTTTTTGGTTGGTTGTTTTGGTTTTTTTTGGTTTTTCATTTGGCTTGCTGAGTGCCAGAGAACCAGTCAGCACAGAGACTTATCTGGAAAACTTTTCCACTTGGCCTCCCATCCCCAGCCCTCCAGCCAGGATTGTGTGTCTCTGCTGCAGAGCAGCTTTCTGTAAACTTTTTTTTTTTCTTCTTTTTTTTTCTGTCTAGAAAGTGAAACTTAATAAAAAGCTGTATTGTATTAACAGCCTGCTGGGGCTCTGCACAGCCTTGGGCAAGTGCAAATAGTGAAAGGAAGAGAAATCCCAGGGTTTGTTATAGAGCTTCACTCTGGGACTGTGCAGGCAGCTCTGAGGGCAGCAGACACTGGCACTGCTGAGCTCTGGCCCCCTAAATTGCCATTTCATGCTGTGCACTCAGGGGAAGTGGCCACAAGAGTGGGGCTGTGGTGAGGAAGGTCAAAGAAACCCCCCAGTGGAACCCTTTCTGTTCTCTGTGTCCATTCTTCAGGCAGACATTTTATTCTGTGCATTTCTCCTTTCCCCATTTTGCCTTTTGCTGATTTGTCTGCCTGGCTCCTTCTTGAGCAGCCTCCTCAATTTCAGGGGTCAGGCTCTTCCTGCAGACATTTCCACCACTGCTTTTAAAATCTCACTGGTTGCCTTAATTGACTTTTCATCTTTTCTCCCAGCTTTCCCACCAGGTGGTGTGACAGCCCTGCATTCATTCATTCATTTATTCCCAGAGGCTTTTTTTTTTTATCTCCTCCTTTTGCTCCAAACTCCACAGAAGAAGAAAGCCAAGTGAGAATCTCAATAGTCTCAGTGATGCTGGCATAAAATTCCCAGTTTCTTCCCTCCAGACACCACTCCTGGTCTGTGTGTGTTGGGACTTCAGTAAGTTCACAAGTCTTAAGGATGTTTGAACAGTCACAGTTTCCTTCAGAACACGTTTCCTCCTTGAATTTCAGTTCCTCAAGTGGGATTAACTGACATGTTTTCCTCCAGGGAGTGTTAAGGCAAAGCTTTAGAGGTGGCCTGGTTTGAAGTTTAGGGATAAAAAGAAGCTTCCAGTTTTCTCCTGCTGCTGCTGTGGGTGATGCTGCTTCCCTGGGGTGAGGCAGGGAAGTGAAACAGGCCAAGAGCTTCTCCTGAGCTGCTCCTAAACCCCAGCCTGAGCTGGTCCTAAATCACACAAGCCCAGCCTTCTGTGTTAATCCTCACTCCAAGAGTTGCCTCTGAGGGTGGCTCGATGTGGGGACCACAGGCAGGAATAGATGGAGTGGGAGAGAGGTGGGGCAAATCCTGGAAATACCCCAAACCCACCCAGCATCACCTGACTCCTTCAGCAAAGCAAATCCTTTCTCCTTCAAAATTCCAACTCCAAATATCCCAACTGGAATTTGGGCTGTTGGGGAAAACTTTGGGGAATGAAAGGAGCCTGCTTGAAAACTTCTCCCCCACTTTGTGCAGCCCCCCAGGATATTAAAGATTGTGACCCACAAATGCAAAAGGGGAAACGTTGGAGAGTTGGATTTTTTTGGCCTCAGTTCATCCCTTTTTATCCCCCCTGGATTGCAGCAGGGAGGTGCAGGGAGTCCCAGCAGGCCACCATGCTGGAATACTGAGGAATATTGGATTGTTCCCAGGCAATGTACAAAGTTAATGCAGCCAAACAGAAGAGTTAAAACTTAATATTGAAGTTCAGATCATATTGATCTTTCCTTTTTTTGTTTTCTTTTTTCTTTTTAACTATGACTTGAATCAGTTTTGATTCTATTTGTACGTGTTTTCTTGTTCTTAGAAAGCTGCCATTTTCATTTTGGTTTTTTTTGTTTTGGTTTTTTTTGTTCTTTTTTTGCATTTCCTTTGGCATTACATAGAAAATCTGAGCCTTGGTTTCAACCCTCTGCAGGTGATTGTAGGGTTCAAGATGGTTTTTTGGTTTGGTTTTGTTCTTACATTTCACTTGTCTTGTTGCATGATGGTTAATAGCTGATTTGGAAATGACATTTCTCTCCTAGATTAATTTTTGTGTTTGTAAGATGTGCATATTGCTTTGCAGAATAAAAACTCTGAATTTATCCTTGTTGCCTTTATTTCCACAGCCCACTGGCTGCAGAGCTTTCTTAAATCATCCAAAATTATGAGGAAATCAGGGAAAAATCTGCAGTAAAATGAAATTTCAACCTTTTTGTGTGTAGTGACCACTTTACGTAGATTTTTTCTTCCTTTGGTTTGAGGGGTAGGGAATGAGAAATGGAAAAATTGTGATCCAAACCCACCTCTCCTGTTGCCATTCCTTGTTAATGGAACACTTCAGAGCATCCAAATGGTGCCACTTCAAACCTGGTGGGAATGAGAGCATGGCTTAAAAGCAAATCTGTGACATCGTTTTTACAGAGAATTAGGAGACAAAAGTGAGTTTAATTGAATTTTTTTTTACCCGTCCCTTTGGTGTGGCTCTGAAAGGCCTGCCTGGAATGAAGAGTGAGGCTGCCACTACTCCAGGTTGCAAAGAAATCGTTTTTGGCCTCAATTTGGTCCCTCAGCCAGCAGAGAGGAAAAGAAAGGCAGCAGAACACATCCTTTTATTAAACAAACTCCCATAACCAGCAGCAGTTGTTTGACAAGGCTTTGTTCAAAGAGTTTCACACGAAATTCCTTGGAGAAAACCCTGCTTTCAGGGAGTTATATTTGAATAAACTGGGGAGAAAACCCTGAGCAAATCAATCTGTGATTGAATTGGGTTGGTTCCAATAAAAGGTGAACAAATTGCCTGGACCCCTTCCCAAGCCTTTTCCACAGGGAAAGTTGCTGTAATTTTGTGCCACAGCCTCGAGTGAGGCTTTTCCAAAGCTTCCTCCTGGCTCTGGCTGTAAAAGCAGCTGAAAGTTGGTGTTTTAAGGAGGGGTTGTTAACAAACAGCAAATAAGGGCAAGGAAAATTCAAATAAAGGTTGCTCATCCAGCAAAAACCCACACGTGCCGTGCTGGAAATCAGATTGCAGCCAACCTCAGCAGACTGAGATGGGAGCTGCCACCTGCCAGCAGGGATGGAATTCCTTTCATCAGCTGCTTTGTGCCAAATATTTGGGTTTTACAGCAAAGCAGTGCTGAAAATCAGCACCAGCAGCAGGGAAATTGCTGCAGCTTTTCTGTGGGAAATAAAAGAGTTTCCATGAAATGTTGCTCTCCAAAGTTTCCTCTGAATGAGTGTGACAGCAGCTGCTGGAATTTGGGTTGTAAATTCTGCTTTTCCCTCCAGCACTCATCAAAACTTTGCTGGTGATGAATTGCCTGGCAGGCAGAAAATCAATCTGGAGGTGGAACCTCTTGTTTCTGTTTAACTCCTGTGCCTCGTTTGTCTGCTGTCACCAAAATTTGGATTCCAGTACTGTCCTAGAAGCCCCTCAGGAGCTGCACACACAAAGGATCCATTGTGGATCCTTTCTGGCACATTTTCCAACTTTTTGGGCACAGTCTGTGGCCTGACCTTGAGCTGTCTGCCACCCCTGGGCTGGTTTGGATCTTCCTTCAGCACCGTCCCTGAGTTGTCCCTGTCCCTCAGAGCCCTGCCGAGGGTCTCTGCAGATCCAGCTCCTTTGCTGTGCCTTTTCCTGGGTTACTGGGACAGCTTGGTTTGTGTTTCTCCTTTCTAAAGAGCTTTCACAGCTCTGCTGTCACCTTCAAACTGCATCCCATGGGCCATCCCAGCTGCTCCAGGCTCTGTTCCTGCCCTGCAAGGCTTCCTGGCAGAATCAATATTCCATTTTGAAGGTGTTTCTTTACAAGATGTTAAAGAAATTGTTGGGATCTAAGCACTGTCCCCTCACGGCTGTCCCTCCTGGGCTGTCCCTCCCGGGCTGTCCCCGGTGTCCCCTCACGGCTGTCCCCTCACGGCTGTCCCTCACGACTGTCCCCGGTGTCCCCTCACGGCTGTCCCTCCTGGGCTGACCCCGGTGTCCCCTCACGGCTGTCCCCTCACGGCTGTCCCTCCCGGGCTGTCCCTCCCGGGCTGTCCCCCGTGTCCCCTCACGGCTGTCCCTCCCGGGGTGTCCCCGGTGTCCCCTCACGGCTGTCCCTCCCGGGCTGTCCCCGGTGTCCCCTCACGGCTGTCCCCTCACGGCTGTCCCTCCCGGGGTGTCCCCGGTGTCCCCTTACGGCTGTCCCTCCCGGGCTGTCCCCTCACGGCTGTCCCTCCCGGGCTGTCCCTCCCGGGCTGTCCCCGGTGTCCCCTCACGGCTGTCCCTCACAGGCTGTCCCCGGTGTCCCCTCACGGCTGTCCCTCCCGGGCTGTCCCTCACGGCTGTCCCCTCACGGCACCGCTGGGGGGCGCCACGAGCCCGTCCTTTGCCCCGAGCGGGCCCGGGCTCGCTGTGGAAGGGATGAAAAATTCCCGGCACGGCCGCGCTTTCCATCCCGATGTACCCGAGGGGTCTCTCCCTCCGGGATGTTCGGGTTTGGCAGCGCCCCGGTTCTGCGCACTGAGGGCGGGTGGGATGAAAACGGGGATTTTGCAGCGAGCTTGGCTTTGCCCACAGCTTCCTCTTGAGGTGCCGATGGGGCTGGGAGGGCCGGGAGGTCTCCCAGGGGGAGAGGCACCCCCGGCACACAGAGACCGGCAGGTTCAGGGCTTCAGGAGCGTGGCCCTGCTGCTCCTCCCGCATTCCTGCTCCCCACCATGTCCCCGCAGCCTCCGAGAACCAAAATACCTCGCTGACAAAATTCCTTGTCCTTTCATCCCCATCTGTATTCCCAGTAAACAACAAACCCAGCTCCGAGCAGACACGAGGTGTGCCCTGAGCAGCATCCCAGGCCATGGATGAACTCTGAATTACAAACATCCCACATCAGCAGCTGCTTGGGGAAACTCGGGCGAGTGAGCTTGTTTTTCCCAGGTCTTGCTTCCAGGCAGGGAAAGGGAAGAGCAGGAGATTTCTGAGGAATAAGTTGGGTTTGTGGGTCGTCCCCCCCCTCCATGGAAGCCCAGCCTGGTGAGCACAAGGCTGAGTGAGCAAAGGTCAGAGCAATCGGACAAACCTTTTCCTGCGATCCATTACAGGAGGAATTCCAGAGGATTTGCTTCTCTCTGTTGTGACAACCGTAAAGCTCAGGCCCCCACCCCGCCTCTGATGCTGGTTCTGTACCAAGCACAGGGTCTGCCTTAATTCAGAATTAATATCAACAGCGATATTTGGGGTAGAAAGGTGCTGTTTCCAGAATAATGTCTCAGATCCACTTCATCATTTCCTGCCCAGGACCCAGCTCCTGAGCCTAACTTTGCCCTGAAGGCAAAGGGAATTAAGCAGCCAATTGTTCTTTGGAAGATTTGAGCTTCCCCACACCTCCTCCTTTATTTAAAGCCACAATCCCCGCGTTTCCCTGTCGTGATGGATGCGGGAACTCCTCTCCTTCCTCCCTTGGCTTTGAACGAAGCTGCTGCTGTCGGGCAGCGAGGTGAGCTCCTGGCTCCTGTAATTATTCATGGCACTCCATCGTGCATGGATAAAACGGTTTGCAGGAAACCTTCCCGGATCACGGGAGAGCTCCCGGCAGCGCCTGGCCCGGGAATGCCGCTCCCACAAGGATGCTCTGCCATCACCAGGGTGACACCACCCGCATTCTGTGTGCAGAAGGGATGCAGACTGTCACAGAGAGGTTTTCCAGCGGAAAATCCCTCCCCTCAGGCATTTCCCGGGAGGGACTGGAGGAGTGTGGAGCAAACAAGAGGCTGTGGGGTGAGGAGAACCCACACGCGGTGCCCGGCATCTCCTCACAGCCTGGCACAGCTGGAGGGTGGCAGGGACCCTGCCTGGTGGCAGTGACAGCAGCTGAAAGGCGCTGCGCTGGAGCTGAGTGGCAGCAGGAAGGAGCCCTGGGCATCCAGGGATGGCAGCAGGAAGGAGCCCCCCGGCATCCAGGGATGGCAGCAGGAAGGAGCCCCGGGCATCCAGGGATGGCAGCAGGAAGGAGCCCCGGGCATCCAGGGATGGCAGCAGGAAGGAGCCCTGGGCATCCAGGGAT
>JACBWW010000032.1:5014866-5055687 GCA_020086605.1 Lanius collurio | reverse complement strand
TCCTGGTGGGATGGGATGGAGAGGATGTGGCAGGAGCTCCCTGGTGCAGAGTGCTGGCACCGAGGGGCTGCTCCCCTTCCCTGCCATCTGCTGCTGGCACCTCCCCTGAGTCCCTGAGTCCTGTTGGTGCTGTGCTGATCTGGGAATATTTCAATCACCAGGTCAGAGCTCCTCGACAAGGGGAGCATTGTCCTTTGGGGGCTGACTGGGATGGGGACAGGCTGGGTGAGGCTCTGCTGGGTGGGGTGAGCTGCTGCCTCTGAAAAGGATCAGGGTTTGAGATCAAACTCTCACTGAAACCAACATTTCTGGTGGGGTTGAATCCCTGTTTTTGTGATTTATACCCTCCTTTGAGCAGGACATGTGTGATGTTCCCAGTCCCACGGTGTGACCTCAGTGGGGTCAGAAGTTCTTGGTCCTTGAGGACAGCACATTTCTGCTATTTTTGGCCAGATTGTCCTGAGAGCAGCTTGCAGATGTTGATGTTGGAAGCACAGGGTTTCCAAGAGCTGGCTGGGACAGCCCAGGAGAGGCAGCAGGGTCCTGCTGGAGAGATTTCTCTGCTAGGGGCTGTGTCCTCTGGGGCTTTAATAATGCTGCCTCCTTCTCCTTCTCCTTCTCCTTCTCCTTCTCCTTCTCCTTCTCCTTCTCCTTCTCCTTCTCCTCCTCTCCTCCTCCTCCTCCTCCTCCTCCTCCCAGCCTCCCTTCCTATGACACAGCCTTGCTGATAATTTTGCCATTGATTGCAAACCCAGATGTGACCTTGCTGCCAAGAGATTTTTGGGAACCATCCCTCTCTGCTGCTCTCTCCGCAGGGGGAGGCTGCTCTGGGCCTCATTCTGCTCATTTCCCCAAAATCAGCCACTTCCAGCCAGGAGCCTGAGGGGTTTCAGCTGTTGCCCAGAGCTGCCAGGAAAGCTGCAACCTTCGGCATTCCTGGAAATGGGAAACCCTCCCGTGCCCAGCCAGCTCCTCATCCAAACTTCTCCATGCCATTAGGAGGGGTGGCTTTTCCTCCTGGCACGGGGAAGGGCTGGGATTTGTTTGGTTGAACCTCTTGGGAGATGCCAAGAACATGTTGGAGGAGTTTAATTTAATTTCTTGGGCTTCCAGAGGTGGTGGAAGCAGAGGGTGACTCATTAATCTGTACCATGTGGGAATGCTGGGATCTGTGTCATGCCAGGGGGGAGGTCTGGAAGTGGCAGGGGGGCATTTTTGAGGCTGATGTAAAGCGATTTATTTGTTTTATTTGTAAAGAAAAAATAAAAACTACTTGTAAAAACAAAAACAAAAAGAAAAGGTTATTTGATTTATTTGTAAAGAGATGTAAAGGGAAGGCAAAGTGATTGATTTGCTTCCAAAGCCACAACAGAGAAGAACCCTCTCAGCAGAGCCATAAAAATCATTTAAGCCAGAAGCTGCATGGATTCCATGGACACCAGGGCTGGAAGGTGCCTGAGAGAGGGGCTCTCCTGGTGCTTCCAGGAGTTTTCCCCTTTTTTATGGCCAGGGCATTCCCACACAGCAGCACAGCTGTGGCTGGGACCTTCCAGTGCCAGATGTGCAGCTAGGCTGCCGTGTCCAAGGACAAATTCCCACCTGATTTCCTGTGAGCTGGAAATCCAGATCCCTGCAAATCATGGACTGTTTGGGGTTGGAAGAGGCCTTAAAGCTCCTCTCATCCCACTCCCTGCCACAGGCAGGGGTGTTTTCAACCAAACCAACCCATCCAACCTGGCCTCGGACACTTCCAGGGGTGAGGAATCCACACATTCTCTGGGCAGAGTGAGGAATCACCCTCAGGGTAACCCAAAGGGACAATTCCCCCATGGATTCATTACTCCAGCACTTGGCTCTGGTGTAACCCCACAAACCTGGCTCTAAAATGCCTGAAAATGTGAACTCACCTTGGCAAAACTCTTTTGGGGGCCACAACCAGCTGGAATTACTTGGAGGAGCTTGGCTTTTCCTTCCTGAGGGACCCACAGGCTACCCCCAGGGAAAAGAAGGGAGAAATTGGGAATATTCTGGGCAATAAATGGACCAGTTGTGTCTTGGGAAGCCTCATCCCCTTCTCAAAATAGCAACACTCCCCCTGCTCTCCACATTTTAACACCCTCATCTTCTTACTGTGCAAAATAAGCTCTTAGCTCAAGAGAAGAGGGCTTTTATCTAGATTAAGGCTAAGACTAAGCAGGGAAGAGGCCTCTGAGTTGCTCAGGACTGTCACCATCTGCTGCTTGATGAGCTTTCTCTTCTTTTGCTGAACCTTTTTGTGGCTTTGGGTTAATTTGTGCTGGGGAATAAAAACCAATCCCAGAGTGTCTGGCTGTGCCAGGGTGAGGTTCTGCTGCTAAAAGAGTCTGTGGGGCATGGAAAAGCTGTGAAATTATCATTGTCATGACAAGGGAGACCCCAAAATGCTGCTCTGGAAAAGGGGTTTGCAAAGCCAAAGATCTGAGCTGTGGCTGGATGCTTGCTGGGTTTTTAATGTCAATTTTGCTAAGTGCTGGTGGCTGTTGCTTTTAATGCCTCAAAATTGAAGTGCAGTGACTGCATTTTAAGCTGTGGTGTCTCCAGTTCTGGGATATTTTCATGTCCTGAGCGTCCCTGAGGTGCTGAGCAAGGCCTCAAAAGGGAAAGGGGAAGTAGAGCCACACTTCTCAGCACTGGTTTTATGTTTTCCTCCAATTTTAGGTCTCAAGGCTGGGTTGTGGCTCACCTGCACAACTCATCTTTTCTTTCTGAATTTTGGATGCTCCAAATTCCATTTGGATGCTCCCCACCTGCATCCTCTCTCTCCTAATCCCATTTTTCTTCTTCCTTAAACTGAATTTTCCCCTCCTATTTCCCTCCACTGCTTTTGTGTTGTTGTTTTCTTGTGCCTCTGCCTGTCATGATGAGAGAAAAACAATCTTGGCTGTGCTGAAAAAATTCAAAAATTCAATTGTGAAGAGCAGATTTTGGCTTTTATGGGATCACCTGGTCTTGTGTTGTCCTGATTTCCCTCCCATTCCTGCCTGTCTTGCATCTCCTCACTTTTTATCCCACATCCTCCTTTTAGGAACACATTTCCCATCTGGGATCATTTAGGAATGTTTGGAGATGATTTGAATGCAAAAGGCTTCACCCACCCCTCATTTGGGACAGATTAATTAATTTTCCCCCAGGGAATGGTGCTGAAAAAGGGAACAAAATCCTTGATTCCATCACCTTTCTGCCCAGAGGAAGAAGAGGACAACTTGCCAGGAGGTTAAAATGAGCTGACTGATGAATTTGGGAATTGGGGCTGCTCCCCTGGGGATCTGCTCAGGAATTAGGGAGCATCAGGATCTTCAAGCCTGATCAAATCCCATTGATCAAACCCCAAATCAGGCTCAGTTTTGGGCTGTAGTGGGAAGGGATGGGCAGCCCCAACCCTGCCAGCACTTGGGACTGGGGGGAAAATTCCCTGGAAAATTCTCTGCCAGGGAAGGGCTGAGCAAGCTCATCCTGTCCCTGTGTCTGATTATTCCAGTGAAATTAATTTGGATTAATTAATTGGACACAGGTTTGGGGTTTTTTCCTGCTGATTTTATCCCCTGGGTGAGGCTTCCTGGAAAACTCTACCCTGGAACTGGCAGGTGCCTTGTTAGATCTGCCTGAATAGGGGGATCAGCCTGGGACACTCCTGAGAGAGAGGAAAAAGGCAGGGAAAAAATGGATTATTAAAGAAAAATGTTGATTCCAGCTGCCTCCATCCACTCATTTCATCCCAGAAAACTGATAAGGAATTCAGTGCTTCCAAAATCTGAACATTTCCCTTGCAAACTTTGATTTAAAGTGATTATTTTTGAAATGCCAACCTTATTTTTGTTAACTCCGGGTTGGAAAGAAATAGGATTTAAGCCTCTCCGTGGACAGGAAATCTTGGATTTTGGTTGGGTTTACCCCATGCTTGAGAGACTTGAAGTGAAAACACAAAAGATTTTACTCATTTCTTCTCAAAAGAAGGGGTTTTAAGCTTTATGAATGAAGTGCCTGAACTGGATCAAAGCATCACTCCAGGAAAGTCGATTTTGCTGTAGCAGGGATTTTATTCCTGCTTGGAAAACCCTGCCATGCCACTCTTCCCTCTAAAATATTTTATTCTCTTAATGAAATAATTCTTCTTAAATAAAATTAAAATGAGGAGGGTAAAAATTCTGTCCTTAAACCAAGACTGAGCTGTTAGGCTGGACATGGTGGAGTTAGTTTAAGCCTAAACCTTGTGCTTTTTGGAATGCCCCGAAAACATCCCCTGGATAAATCCAGTCTGTGAACATCCCCAATCCAAACTCCACCGTCCAAAATCAAGATTTTTCTGGTGCCCTCCCACCTTTATTTCCCTTTTCCAGTGAGCAGCAGGTGACAGGGCTTAAAAATTATTATTTATTATTGTGATTTATTTCTTATTTTAATCCTGGGGAGCTGCACCTTCCCCTCCAGCTGGGAATTCAGCTTCCAGGTGCAGAGGATGAAGGAAAACCCAGGTTTTAAACTGATTTTTCTCCTCCCCAGCCTCGTCAGCAAACAACGAAAAGGCTGAACAGCAGGGTTTAAGCAGCTTTGTACAAATAGGATTTGGAGCAGTTCCTGACGAATAATCCCAAAGTTCAGCTCCTCCTGTTTAGCCCCGGGGTGGGGAGAGCTGATTTGGGGATTTTGCTCCCCCTCTGACAATTTTTGTCCTTTGGGCTGGGTCTCTGTTATGGGGTCGGGTCTGGCCCCGCTGCTCCCGGGATGTGCCGGCTCGGGAGCTGCCGAGGAGCCGCCGTTTGATCCCCAGGGCTGGATTTGGGGCAGGGACGGGATTGGGATGGAGGAGCCGCAGGGCTGGAGGGGCTGGGGCGGCTTTTGAAGACTCCCATCCCAACCGGGAATGGCTGGAACGGCGGGGAACGGAGCGGCGAGCTTGGCTTGTGTCCTTCTGTCCCCAAAAGCCACCCGGGCAGGAGTTTTAGTGATTTCCCAGAGAATTCCTGAAGGGAACATTGGATTCCCTCAATCCAAAGGGATGGGGTGGGGAGGGGTTTGCCTGGGATCCTGGAAAAGGGATCCTGGGAAAGGGTCCTGGGAAAGGGATCTTGGGAAGGGTACTGGGAAAGGGTCCTGGGAAGGGGTCCTGGGAAAGGGTCCTGGGAAGGGGTCCTGGGAAAAGGGTCCTGGAAAGGGTCCTGGAAAGGGGTCCTGGGAAAGGGTCCTGGGAAAGGGGTCTGGGAAAGGGATCTGGGAAAGGGTCCTGGGAAAGGGATCTTGGGAAAGGGTCCTGGGAAGGGGTCCTGGGAAAGGGATCTGGGAAAAGGGTCTGGGAAAGGGTCCTGGGAAAGGGATCCTGGGAAAGGAGTCCTGGAAAAGGGATCAGGGAAAGGGTCCTGGGAAAGGGTCCTGGAAAAGGGATCCTGGGAAAGGGATTTTGGGAAAGGGTCCTGGGAAAGGGGTCCTGGAAAAGGGATCCTGGGAAAGGGATTTTGGGAAAGGGTCCTGGAAAAGGGGTCCTGGGAAAGCACTTCCCAAGAGCAGGGCTGGTCCTTCCCAGTGATCCTGAGCTGCAGGATGTTCACATCCCATTATGGATCTGGTGCTGGATCCCAGCCGGGGATGCACAAAACTTCAGGAAAAATCCAAGAACGTGCTTCCCAAAGTTTTGATTCCCAAATCCACGCTGCACAAAGCCACAATTCCCCACACCAGCTCTCCCTGCCCTTTTTCCCTGCAATGCTGTTCCCTGCAGCCCAAAGGGCAGAAAATTCCCCAAGGAATTTCCAATCCTGCTGGAAGGGAAGCAAAGAGTGGCTTTTCCAGACGACTCCAGAAAATGCCTGGCAGATTTAACCTCGTGCTAAACAACTTTTGGCCAGCATGTAAACAGAGTTTGGGGTTTATAAACACGGCATCCAGGCCTTGGAGTGGGAAAAAAGCCGGAGCCAGCGCGTGAGGGGAGGAGGAATCACTTCCGGCAGCCTGAGGCATTTTTATTTTTCCTCAGGGTTCAGGGTTTGAGTTTGGCTGGGAAATCTGGGAGGAGAGAGAGGGGGAAATCACCTGGATTTGGGAAAAGATGAGGTTGGAGAAGTGTTTCTGGTGGATTTGGTACCCGAGGGTGGGGAGGCCATGCTGCTGAGGGATCAGCTCGGATGCTGGTTTGGGATCCATCCTCCCATGGGGATCCCTTTCCAGGGTCCCTTTGCCACGATCCCTTTGCCATGATCCCTTTCCAGGCATCCCTTTCCCAGGACCACAGGCAAACCCCTCCCCACCCCATCCCTTTGGATTGAGGGAATCCTTTTGGAATCTAATAAATATTTTTCCACTCTTCTGATTGGATTAAACAATTAAACATTCATCAGGAAAAAAAATAAACAAACCCAAACAAACTAAAAACCACCACTGCAAATCCTAAACCAAGAAATCCCCCAATGTTCCCCTCAGGAATTCTCAGGGAAATCAGTAAAACTTTTGCTGGAACTTCAGTTTTTAAAGTTAAAAGCTTCATGAGGGAGCATTGGGGGGGATCTGGAGCAGAGGAGAAGCAGGAGCTGCTGGTGGGATAAGGGGGTGGTGGCACTTTTTGGGAATTAAAATGGTTTGGCCACGAAAAATCCCAGTTTCAGTCTGTGGCAGCAGAATTGCTTGGAAGGGGACTTGGAATGATAATTCTTTTCTTCTAAAAATGCTTGTTCAGGTAGAGTTATTTTAGTGCCACGAAAGATGCAGCAACTTAATAATTAAGAAGGAAATTTTGCTCGCTGTGGTTTGGGGATTTTGGCAGCTCTGTCCCTTTGCCTGTGGTCACTTCTCCCCCATGTGGGCAGCAGTTTATTTTCCTCCTCCCTGGCCCCTCTGTGACCCTGGGCCATGCTGAAATCAGATGCCAGAGCTCAGGGCACATTTCAGGACTCTGTTGCAGCAATGTTCCCCTGGCTGCTCAGGTTCCCCCTTGCTTTGGGGGATAAAACCAGGGATATTTTTCCAATTCTTTTCCCTTTTTGCAGCTGAATTAATGCAACGGTGAATACAGGAAGATTTCATCCCCTGCCAGGAGGAAACCTTAATGCTTCTACCTGAGATTCTTTCACTTCTCTGAAACCCCTCTCATGTGATGTTTCTCATCATTTTATTGCCCCCTTCAACCTGGAGTTGGGTTCATCTCCAATTCCATCTTGCAGCATTTCAGCCCTGTCTTGCTGCCAGAGCCCAATTGAATCAAGCTTAGGATGAGGATGGCTTTTTGTCCTTTTAAAATCACATTTTCCAGTCTGGCCTCCTTCCCCAGGGATTGTTTGCTGAGGCTCACTGCTCTCCCCTCGCTGCCTTTGGTGGGGTCTCACAGTAAAGCTGATTTTTTTAAGTTTTATTTGAAGGAAGAGCAAAAAATCCCATTAACTCCGGTGATGCCTCAGGTTTTAACTTTTCTATTTTTCAAATCCTGCAGTGCCCAGTGTGTAACTCTGAAGTTTCTCGTAGCCTGGTAACTTCTGCCTGGCAGACAAAACAAAGCCTCTCAGGCCTGCTCTCCAAGGACACCCAGACTGTCCTAGGCCCAGAAAGTATCAACCAAGAGGGGAAATTACATCATTAACTGAAGCTTTAATTGGAGAATTAACCCTGATATGCAAATGAACCAAGCCTATAAAAGTGTGAAGAACTTGTGATCTGTTGTCCACTTTGAGATCCATTTTGAGGACAGCCTCTGGCTCCTCAGGGGTACCTTTGAAGGCCTTTCAAATAAATATCTACATTTATTCCCTTACTTCTGTCCAGTCTCTGTTTTTAAGTGGCCTCTCAAGGCATCACCAGGATTCCTTTAAATGCCATACTGGAAGCAATATTTCCCTAAGATTTTTTACATAGCAGCCTGAGTCTGATAGTGGTGTTTAAAATTAATCCTAATTATTCCATCCCTATCAAGGAAATATTGGGAAATCCTGTGCTGCCCTTCCAGGTTTGATAAGAAGCAGGGCTTGGGCCCAGCTCAGTGTCTGGTTTGAATGACTGAGCTGCCAGAAACATCCCTCAAAACCTGTCAGGTGAGGAAAAAATCCCTGATTTTCAAGGGTTTTTTGTGCTTGGGTGTCTCAGGTGCAGTGTGAGAGCTCCCAAACACAGAAGTGATGGTGGGGACGGGCTGGATTTGGTTCCCCACGTGCCTCAGGACCTGAGGGCCCCTTCTCCCTCCATCCTGGATGGGATGCTCTGCTTTTATGGCCACGTCACTCTGGAGGACACCTCCCATGCTGGAGGAGTGAGGGGAGTGGGGGATCTCAGCCCTGGCAGGGATTTCCCTTTCTGCTCCTTTTTCATTCTTTAATATTTTTGTTGGAGGGGTGAGCTGACCTTGCTGGCTTCTTGCTGTAGCACAGACTCACAGATGTGAGGAAAGAACAGGCTCTGGGATGAAACTCAGGGACAGGCTGAGGATTTTAGGGCTGGGAGCACCTTCCCTGCCAGCTCATGGGAGGCAGGAGGGTTGTTGTGTATCAGCAGCACTAAGGGTGTGGTTGCTGCTCAGGATCCCAAGGGCTTTGGGGCACAGTGTCAAGCTCCAGGTCTGAAATGTTACTCCATCCGTTGGATTTTTGGACACAGAGGGTCCCAGCAGCTCTTTTTTGCCATCCTGTGTCAGATCCCTGCTGCCAGCAGAGAGGAGTGGTCCTTCCAAAGGGAGGGGCTGATGTCTGCAGGGGGAAATGCTGCTGCAGGGGTGTCACCACCACTTCCCAGTGCCTCCTGTTGACATTGGCTGCCTCTCCCTGCCTCCTCCGGGAGATTTACTGCCAGGTGAGGCCTCTGGTGAGCACACTCGTGGTTTCTGCAAACCCTTTGGCTGCCTGTTTCCTCATCTGACTTGATTCAGTATGGCTGAAGCACTGAAATTGAGTTTTTGGCCCACAAGCTGTCTTTTTAGGGGAAGACACCCGGGTCTGGTGGTGTTTTGGCTCATGTTCCGCACAGCAGAGCCAAACCCTGGTGAAGTCACTGGGGCTCTGTGTTGTTCTCATGGTCTGTGGGTAAGAATGAGTCAAGTTTTAGGAACAATTGCAGGGGCCTCCAGTTCTTTGGTGATGGAGCAGAGCTGCCTTTTATCCATCAACATAACATGGAATTTATGTGTTTGTGGATGTGCAGCTGCACGGGATGCAGAGGAGGCAAAAACATCTCCCTTGTTGCTTTGGGATTCTTTTTAAAACAGTTGCAAAGCATTTCTGTGTTGGAAAACATCCCCTCATATCATCAGGAGAGGGTCTGAGGCCACTGCTGGGGCCTCATCCTTGCAAAGCTGATCCCTCCCAGGTTCTTCTGGAGCAATCTGTGTCCTGCAGCAGGTGAGCAGAGCCTGGCTGGAGGAGTTGCTCCCGTGAGCTTTATCCAAGAGCTTTAATCCATGCCCTGAAAGATAAGGAGAGATGGAATATTGGCTGGGGAGCTGCTGGAAGGAGCAGCACATGCAAGGGAGGGTTGGAAGCGCTGGACGGGGATGGGGCTTTGGGCTCGGCACAGGTGGTGACTTCCAGATGGGCACAGGGCTGGAGGTGAGGGAGGTGAGCAGTGCAGGAGCAGCCAGGCTCGGTGTGGCAGGATGGAGCGCCAGCATCAACCGCAGGGCACAGCGAGGGGACCCCCCTGCTCAAAACACATCCCTGAGGGCACAGCCAAACACCTGTAAATCAGCCGGGGCGATGAGGGAATCCCTCCGTGCTCCTCCCCGGGAAGCCCCGGCGGGGATGCCCCCGGCCCCCTCGGGGGAGCCGCCGCAGCCCGGCCCCGCTCCCTGCCCGGTCCCATCCGCGCTCCCCCCGCCCGGAGCATCCCCTGCGGGGCGTGCAGAGCCCCCAACCCGCGGGGAAGGAAGGACGAGCCCCGTCCGGCTGCGGCTTCCTCCGCAAGCCCTGCCTCGGTGCACGGTGCCCGCCCCCGGCCCTCCCCCGGCTCTTCCCGCTCCGAGCACCCCGAGCCGGCCGGGCCGAGCCGAGCAGCGCCGCGCCGCCTCCGGGGAGCCCCCTGAGCGCAACAGTTGCCCCCAAGCCGCAGCCACCGCCCCCCGCACCCGGGGGAGCCCCCGGGGGACCCTTCGGCACCGGGAGGAGGAGCGGAGGAGCCGCTGCCGCTTCGCCGAGGCACCGCCGCTCGCAGCGCCCGGAGCTGCCCGGATCCGGCGGTTCTGCCTCTCCCGGCGATGGAGCGGAGCCGAGGGGCCGAGCCGCGGCTCCTCCCGGCCGGCCGCAGCCGCCCCATCCTCCGCCTGCGGGAGCGGAGCCGCCCCGCCGCCTGGCAGCGACCCCTCTGCTGAACCGGCCCCATCCCGGGCATCCCAACCCTTTGTGCATCCCCCAAACCCCCTTTGTGCTCTCCTAACCCCTCGTGTGTCCCCTCCACCCTCCTGTGCCCCCCTTGTGCCCCCCAGCCTCACCACCCCCCCTTTGCATGCAGCCTCCGGGCTGCGGGAGCCGCTGGCCATGGGCACGAAGCAGACCAAGGGCTGCCAGCCGGGCAGCGCCGGGGAGAGCCCCCCGGGCCACCACCGCAAGAAGGCGGCCCCCAGGGAAAGGGGCGATTTCCTCGCTTCCCTCGTGGTGAAGTCCGGCGAGAAGTTCGGGAAGGGCGCTGGCGGCAGCTTGCCCCCGTACCACCGGCGGATCTCCATGATCCAGGACATGCTGCTGCTGGTCAAGCAGGGCAAGCAGGAGGAGGCCACCGAGCTGCTGAAGAACCTGCGGCAGGTGAGGATGGGCGGGTTCCTCCAGAGGGAGGGCGGCTGCGGTGAGGGGGAAAAAGTAGGGGAGCGACCCATTCTGCTTTGTGGAAAGCCCAAACAGGGGCCACGCTCCGCTTTTGCGGGTCTGGCTCTCGTGGCGTCATTTTGGGGAAGTGGCAGAGGAGCTGTGGGGTGGTCACGGTGTCAGAGAGGGGGAAATACCCCCGGGGAGGTGCTGTGCGTTGTCTGCAGTGAGGAAACCCTGCCGGGTGCATTTTTCCCTCCTTGCCTTCCTGGCTGGCGCCGATAGCTCTGGGATTTTTAGCTTACTCGAGGTGGTTCCCACTCAACTTTCCAAAAGTTTGGTGTTTCGAGCAGCTCCGTAAAAGCGCCGAGGCAATTTGGAGCTGGCAGCTTTTGAGAATCAGCTCTTTTCCTCCTGGCTCAGAAGCACCCAGAGTTGGCAGCGTTGCTTTTTTATCTCGTTCTTTTTGACAACAATCGCGTGGTGGAGTTTTGCTGGTGTTGACTGGGAGAAACGAGACGATCTGGGGGAGTGGGGAATTAATTGTAGGGAGCCCGAGACCTTTTGCCTTGAGAAATCTGTTCGAGCTGGGCATTAGCTGGGAAGCAACAGGATGGAAAGTTGCTGGGAGCAAACAGAGAAGGCAAATTAGCATTTAATCTTTGCTGATAAAAAACACCCGAGCGCTGGGCGTTTTCAAGGCTCTGGGGTGCGCAGGGCTTTGGGGAACAGCGAGTTTTTCATGCAAACCCAAAGCAGCTCCATCTTCCAGCTCGGGTTTTCTCGCTGAGCCGTTCGGTGTAACCAGTTCTGCCACCTGGGGAAAAGTTGCTCAGATCTCTGCTGGGCATCGGGAGCTGCTTTCTTGCCCTATGATCTGTCCATGGGAAAGCACAGCTGGTCCAATCTGGTTTTCTTTTGGGATTTTGTGTTTGGGCTTTGCTGTTAGCATTTTTTCCTCCCCCATTTTCTGGCCCAGGTAACTTTGCAGCGAGTGGATGTGTTGTTAGGGGCATGTCCCTCATCCATTCAGCCCACTTCCATTTATCCCTCTGCCCAGCAGGTTTAGGATCATCTTTGGAGCAACCCAGCTGAGAAATCAGAACTGTTTCACATGATTTGTGGTGGGTTTTTTATGGAAAACTCTCACCACTTTCAGCTTTGGGATAAAATACTTTTCCTGAGGTGAACGTGCCGCCTCTCTGGGAATTGGGGCACAATTCCTTGGGACAAAGACCTCTCCATTTGGGATCTGTGTGGCCGTGGGGGTAGAGTTGGGCAGCAGATCAGAGCCCAAATGTTGCACCCTCTCAGCCACGCCAGATCTTTGCCCCTGCTGCATCCCATTGGAGCTGGCAGAAGGACAGGTGCTAATTTTAGAGGGTGTTTATCTCAAACACCTCCCCAAAAAATAAACCATGGGGCCTGGGAAGTGCCACGAATCACTCTCAAGTTCTCCCTGGCTCCAGATTGGATTTTCTCAGGTCTGTCTTCACCCTCAGATAGTGCAGAGTGAGGGAGCTGGTTTGTGTCACCGTGGATGCCCTAATGACAAACCCGACCACGGGGGAGCCCTGATTGCTGGAGAGGGGAAGAAAAAGCTAAAAATTCATCTTAAACTGCTGGGAGAAGCGAGGAACCTGTTAGAGTCAGGTACATCTCTGGCAGCGAGTGTCTCTGAAGAGCTTGTTCTGATAAAATAAATCTCAGAGTGTCAAAATAGAGAACGCTTTGTCCCAGATACTATAATAGACTGCAGGCAGGTTTTTAATGAGGTGGTTTTATTCCCTGCCTCCAGAGAGGGAGTGTGGGATGCCCCACTGAACAAATCCTGCCTGGGTGGTTTTCCAGCAGCTGGATTTGGGGAGGGGATGTTTTAGAGGGGCATTGGTGGCTCCAAGGGGCCACTTGGGTTGTTCCCACTCTGGCAGGAGCTTTCCAGAGCTGAGCTCTTGGAGTGTCTCAGCCTGAAAGTGAGGATTTGGGGGGAAGGATGAGCTTCCCCCTGTGGAAAGGGGTAGGTGGATGCGCCTGGTGGGCAGAGTTTTTTTCCTTGAGCCATTTTTAGGGTGTCTGTGGCTGCTCTGGGGGTTTTCCAGCAAAACTGGGGTATTCCTGGCAAACCCAGTAACCTGGTGCCCAGCTCTCAGCTGAGATTTTTTTAAATCCCAGGCATTTAGGTCACTGGGAGCCTTTCCACTGACTTCAGCAGGCTTTGAGGCCAGCCCAGCGTGCTGCTGAGGGGTGGGTGACAGCATCCCTGCCTTTGGAGGGGCTCCAACCTTTTTTTTTTTTTTTTTTTTTTGGAGCAGGATAAGCACATGGCCAGAGCTGAAAATCTCTTTCTTTTCAGGTCTCCATGCCATGACATCCTGCAAGACAAGGTTTGGGGGGCTTCTTCCTGCCTGCTCCCACAAAAGCTGTGTGTGATAATCAGGGCAAGGCTTCAATCCTGAATTTTAAACCCTAACCCAGCCCCTCCACTGACACCAATGTCCACTGTGGCCTTTAGGATTTCTCTGAATTTATCCATCCTTCTCCCTCCCCTGAGGTTGGAGTGATGTTTTCCTTCCAGGCTCTTGTAAGGATTGATTTGTGTTCCTGGGAACGCCTGAGGGTTGCAAATGACTCTAAAATACTGAGACACAAAGTGATTTTTTTTTGTTGTTTAAAATTATAAAAAGCACGAATGGCAGACAGACTTTGCTTCCTCACAGAGGTCAGCAGTGCTCTCTGGTGTGGAGGCAATTTGATCCCACTGCCTGCCCTCAAAATAACACTCCTGTTATTCCTGCTGCCAGCAGCCATTCCAAAGGGTTTGTGCTCCTCTGGCACAGCCAGGCTGATTTAACATCGAGCTCCTGGGACACAGATACTCATTTCTTTTTCCTTCTTTCTGCTCTGGAGCCCAAACCCCACACTGCAGAGTCCAAATCCCCCAAATCCAAATCCCCCAAATCCCAGCAAGTGCCCTCTGCTCTCCTTGGCTGAGGTGTTTTCCCCTGTGCCATCCCCACAGTGATGCAGGGAGGTTGCTTTTGGCACTTAAATGCAGTGGAAAGACAGTGAAATAATTAAAATTTGATTGCTGCTGGAGTTCAGGCTTGCTAGTCACTTGGAGGGAGCCTCTGGCCTTCCATGGAAGTAATTCCTGCACGGAATAACTTGGAATTTATGTGTATGAAGTGACTTCCTGGGTTTACCTGGCAGCATCTTCTCTGCTTTCCAACAAGGAGATGCTGCAGGGAGAGGCTACAAAACGAATTCCCTCAGCCTGTCCAGCACTTGGGCCATGGGAATCCATTCTCAGACCCTTCACTCCATCCAGGTGGGAGAATTCCAGCCCCACTATCCCCAGTACCACCAGCTGCAGAGCAGGATGGGTTTTAACGTGACAGAGCGTGGCACTTTTATTTTTACTCTTCTTTTTTTTCTCCCTCCATACTCTTGAGTTTCAGTGCTTGAGGCAGCCAAGCACTGTCAGTATATTAAATTCTGGGAGTGTCTCTCCTGCTGGGGAGAGGATTTGTAAAACAAAGCGTGTTTTCCTCCTCCCTGCTGCCAAACGGGATCGCTTTTCCCAAGTGAACTGGGGAAGTGCTTCCCAGCACATTACGTTGTGCTCCAGGAATTTGCCATTGGTTATGGCTCAACGTGGAGCTTTTGCTGCTGCTTTAGGGGCTGGTGGGAGAGGGGAGGAGGAGGAATTCAGCAAATCTGAGCATCCTCTGCACAGGGCAGGTGAGCAGCAGTTCCAGGGATTAAATGGGGAAAGGGGGAAAAGGAAGCGAAGTGTGGCAATAAATCCCTGGGTGCTGAGGCCAAATGAGAAGGTCCGAGGTGTGGCAGAGCAGCAGCACCTGGAAGGTGGATTCTCTGCCCTGCCAGCCTGGGGTGGGCACTGCTGGGGTGTGGAGGGCAGGGCAGAGGGGTCAGGGCCCCACATGGGTAAANTCTCTGGTGTTCCCTGCCCCAAACAGGGTCTCTGGTGTTCCCTGCCCTGCTGGGAGCTGCTCCCTTGCACCATCTTTGCCTTCCTCCCATCCTGCTGCTCTCTTCCCATCCCCAGTGGGATGTGTCCTGTGCCTGCTTGTCCAGGATGTCATGAAGCTCCTGGAAGGTGGCAGCTGCTGCTCCTGGGGGAAATGTGTCCTGGCAGGGAGAGGAAGGCTGGGAGAGGGGGGATATGATAAAAAGTGGGGGCTGAGCTGTGTGCTGTGGGCATCTGGAACAGAGGGTGAGCTCTGCCTGTGCCCTCACTGCAGCAGAAATCTCCGAGCTGGCAGAAGTTCATGGTTGTTGTTACACTCAGCCCCTGCTCAGCACTTTCTCTGTTTATATAATTACAGGAATGTGTCTTTTCTCCCCATCCCAGGCTCTGCTGTTTTCACACCTGAAGTGAAATGCAGCAGCTCGGGGTGAAGTGAAATCCAGCCCTGCAGCCAGCCTGGCATGCACTTTTTTCTTTTTTTTTTTCGTTTTTATCTTGCTTCAGACTGTGAAATCCCAGGGTGTGAGGCTGTCTCCTCTCCCTGCCAGCAGGTGGGTGTGATGGCTGTGTGGGCAGAGCCCTCCCTGCACATCCCAGTGCTGGCATTGGGGCTGTGCTGCTGTGCAGGGGGCCTGGGGGGCAGCAGTGGGGGATGATGCACCTGAAATTGAGAATATTGGAGCTTTAGGGTTTGATGTGTTGGGAGGTTTGTGGCTGTGGCCTGCTCTGAGCTAAGGGAGGTGGTTCTATATTAATATTCATTTCGTTCTCCTCCAAGGGATGTGGAATTTCTTTAGTATTCAACATCTTCAGGTCCTGGCCAAAAGCCTAATATGATTTAATGCCTGATTCCATTTCTCTTTCTGCGTGTGTGTCTCAGCCTCCTTCTCTTTCAAATTTTGGAGGAAAGATCACTGCGTGGTGAATTTAATCTTGCCTCTAAAAGGAAAAGCAAATTGTCCTTTCCATTCCTCTCCATGCCGAAGGTTTTAGCTCCAATTACTCCTGGCTCTGACCTTGCTGCTTGGAGAGCAGGAACTGCTTGGAGCTTTCCAGCATTCTCAGATCTTTTCAAGACTCTTTATCTTTCAGACTTTGTGTCTTTCAAAGTCAGAGGCACTTCCTTTGTGCGAGGCTTTGAGCTTCAGCAGCTCCAGAGAGAGCTGAGGGCAGGGAGCTGCCTTCTTCCTCGTGCCTTTGGCTATCTCAGTGGATATCTCATTCCTTAGGGCCTCTTTATATCCCAATAATCTTCCCAGAGTTCTGGCTGTCCTGCTTTGCAGAGCAGGGCTCGGGTTTGATATTGCTGAGGGAATTTTTTTATGAGATATTTCTGTGTTTTCCAGTGGTCTCGAAATCCCTTGCTGGCCCATGGAGGTTTTCCTCAAGGTCTGCTCCTCCCCAGCACTGGATCCTGCTGCTGGCTGCTGATCCCAGTCCCTTCATGTCCCCTCTGCCTCTGGGATTGGGTTTTTGAGCAGCTTTCCAGGCCTGTCCCTGCTCCCACTGGCACTGCCCATTCCAGTGAAGTGCTCAGGGATTGCATTTGGGGGAGGTTTCAGTGATATTAACTCCAATTCTAACAGCACTTGTGTTGGAATTAAGGTTGGTTCATGAGAGGCCAGCCTGGAGCGTGCAGGTTTTTTTGGAGGATGGGGATTTGTATCCTGGGTTTTTCAGCTCCTTGCTTTCTGTTCAGCCACAGAAAATGAGGAAATGGATGTGAGGGCCAGGGCCTGCAGCTCTGTGGGAGGTGAAGCTCTGTTTTCTAACCCTCAGCGTGCAAAACACACCGAGGTGAGCGAGCTCTGCCTGTCCCTTCCTCCCAATCCAAGGACGAGCTTGGAAAACACGATACTGAAACCTCCTTGAGTGGTTCCTGTGCCACCTTCTCTCCTAGTGCAGAGATTCCCTGGATTTTCCTGATGGAAAGGCACAGGGCTTTGAGCCAATCTGTGCCTGGGAGCCCCAATCCCATGGCTGGGAAATTCCCAGAGCTGCCTCTTCCCCTGTCCCAGGAGATGCTTAAACTGAGCCCACTCTGGGGCTGGGAATATTTAATTCCTGCCTTGTTCTTCTGGGCTGTTCCTTCACCCCCACCCTCCCCAAGGCCGGGGGCTTGGCACAGGAATGAAATCCCAGCAGGGGAAAGTGAAGGCTGCTGAGGGAGGAGAGCAGCCTGTGGTGGGAAATGGTTGTTTCAGCCAGGATGTGCTGAGGGTTTTTCCTGGGACACCTCTGTCCCCATTCCCACGGAGCACAGAGCTCCTTGTGGGGACTGGTTTGGGATTTGGGGCATCCCCACCTCCAGTGGGAACTGGAATACAGGGGGGGGGGGGGTTTGGACCCCGATAAAAGAGCCCCAATTCTCTGCACGAGGGATGAATCGAAGCTGCTGCAGCCTCTAGCCCAGGTTTGGTTGGTGGTGAATAAACCCCAAGCCCTGGTTCAGCCTGAGCTCCCAAAAATCAGGGCAGTGGAGCCCAAATCTCTGCAGAAATAGGACTGGAACCTGCCCAAACAGCCCCAAAGCCTTGGTTCATCCTGGAATCCCTCCATAGATTTCCATTTATCCATCGATTTGGATACAGTTCTCTGTTCCAGCACTGGAAGAACAAAGGATTTGGGGGAAATCTTGCTCCCAAATGTCTCTGTGGCTTTGCTGGGCTTGCAGAGAAGCAATTTGGGATGTGAGTGTGAATGACCTACACCCCTGATTTACATCCAGCCAAACTCATCCAGGATTGGATTAAAGCTACATTTAAGCAGCCTTTTTTTTTTTTTTTTTTGTGTGTGGTTTAAATCTTGATTTAAGCAGCCATTTTTTGTGGGTAGGATTTTTTTGGGGGGGTTATTCTATAAGAAAGAAGATGTTTTACTGTTTGGTTGTAAAAAGCTGCTCCTGCTCTGTGTAATTGGATACTTCCTTTTCTGAGGAGGGAGCCTGGTGTATCTGGGGACATTTATTTAGGCAGCTGTGTGGCTGGGTGAGGAATTTTGTGTGTTTTTATTCTGGTGGGAAATGGTGAATTTGGGGTTTAGAGGATTAATTGATCCTTTTGTATCTCTGGCTCGAGTTATACAGAAGTGAAAGCAAGTTGAAAGAGCAGAAAAGTGGTTTTGAATGGTTTTTGATCAGTTAATGAACCCAAAATATGCTGGATAAGACAGCAGACAAAGTAAATGTCTCGAAACAGATTTTGCATTTGAAACTGGTTGATTCATTAAGTGGAGAATTTATTGTGCATCGTGAATTACACTTCTGGTCACCATAATTACAGATCTTGCTCTCAGGTTGCAGTTTTACTTGCAGATTGGAAAATTTGCATTTCTCCTTTACACTCCTGATTTTTTTCATTGCTGGAATTCAGTGTTAAACTGGACTAAGTGAATTAGAATCATTCAGGTTGGAAAAGATCATGGAGTCCAGCCTTTGAATTAACTGAAATTAAGATGTTTTCTTTGTCTGTGTGAGAGAAAAAGCTGTGTTTGCACTTCACTCTTTTCTGGTTGTGTTTTTATCAGTGACTTCCCTAAAATCATTGACAACCATGTCCTGTCTACCTGGGCTAACAGGAGCTCTTTAAAATTAAATAAATTATAAAATTTTAGTATTAAAGCCTGACCAGAGGTTGGGATCACCCTAAAGTGCTGGTTTGAAATCTGAGTGGTTTAAAGTGAATGTATTTTAATGTTTAAAGCTATTTTATAGAGCAGCATTAATTGAATTTTAATGTCACTGAACTGAATCCTTGGGCAGCCCCTTCATTAATTCTTCCTCAGCAAGTTTAGGCATTTCCTGGTCACTTTGTCGAGCCCAAACCCTTTACTTTTGGGTTGTTCTGGAGAGACTGAGCCAGCTGGGAGGATCCCACCTCACATCCCTCAGTTCACAGGCACATGCCAAGGTGGATCCTCAGAGGAGCATCCAAATCCCCTGGGGCCAGACAGGGAAGTCACTCTGAAAACTTCCTACAAAGATATTATTTTCCAACCAAAATACCAAATACCAGATCTAAAAATCTGATGCTGCAAATGAAAACACACAAGCATGGCATAAAACATGGGCAAGGCTTCATTTCTTCCCTTGATTCCCCAAAACTGACTTTCCTTTGTTGATATAAATCAGGGACAAGGTTCCCTGTTCCCTATGATGTAGAGCACAGCACTGAGTCTCAGGATGAGAAAAATTTGGGATAATTTCCCTAGGCTGATGGTCTCATCCATTCCCTTCCCCATTTTTCTGTGGGTATTTTGAGAGGAAAGCCTCATCCCACCAGTTCCCTTCCTCGGGCCACCTGGCAGCCTCTCCAGAGGCCAAAATTGAGGTTTTATTGTGTGTGTGCCATTCCCAGGCTGTCAGGCTGTTTAATGGCATTACAGAGTGCCTGCCCAGGGAGCAGGGATGGGATGGATACAGCTGGACTGTGTGTGGTGGCTTTGGAGGGGAATTCAGAGCATTCAGCAGGACCCTGCTGGTTGCAGGTGTGGAGCTGTTCCTGCTGCCCCCGCTGAGTTTGAGACTCTGCTTTTCATCCTCTCTTTGGATTAGAGGTGCAACTCTTAAGCAGGTACCCCAAAACCACAAAGTGTCACCAGGCTGGGGGATGCAGACAGGCTGCCATGGCTTCAGGCTGCCAGAGGGGAGATTTAAATGGGATATTGGGAAGGGATTCCTCCCTGGGAGGGTGGGGAAGCCCTGGCATGGGGTGCCCAGAGAAGCTGTGGCTGCCCCATCCCTGGAAGGGTCCAAGGGCAGAGTGGAACACCCTGGTCTGTGGAAGGTGTCCCTGCCCATGGCAGGGGGTGGAATGAGATTAATTTTAAGGTCTCTTCCAAGCCAAACCAGTCTTTGCAGGGATTTGTGGATTTGGGAAGGGGTGAAGGTGTCTCAGCTGGACGTGCACAACGTCTGCTCTCCCCCAGCTCCTTTTCAGTATAAAAATCCAGTCCTTTCCATGCCATTCTTCTCTCTTGCCTCGCTGCTGTAGAACAAAAGTGTCAGCAGCTCCAAGAGCTGCCAGGCCTCCAGGTTTTCCTGGATTTTAGGATGTCTGCATTCCTGTAAAGGCCCTGGGTGCCTTGTAAACAACACAGGCTGTGGGTGTGTGGCATCCAGCACGGCCCTGCTCCCACGTGGGGACCAGCTGCTGGAACTGTACCACTTCCAGGCAGGAATTCCTGGCATTTCTTGGCAGGGGAGGAATGTCCCAAAGCTGCCTTTCCAGTCCATGGCACTGGTCATTCAGTGGGGACTGCAAAACAGGAGCAGCTTTGGTGCTTTTCCTGAGCTCCTGCTTGGTTTTCCCTCTGTTTTCCTTCCCACCCTGGTGCTGTCCAGAGGAGGAGGAGGAGGAGGATGGAGAAGCTGGCACAGTGCAGGGGACAGGGCCAGCCTTGCACCTTGCAGTGCGAGTTTTGGCTCTGATAAACTTCTCCATCCTTTTTTAGATGTAAAGCAGTTCTCGGATGAGATGAGCTCCCTGAAACTCTGAGGAATCTCTACTTGGGGTGCTCTTGCCTGTCAGCTGCTGTTCTCCAACAACCCAACAAAAATAAATCAGCCAAACTCCTCTCCTGAAAGGTCTTTTTAAAAAAAGACCTCTTGGTGTTGCCACATCGTGTAAATCAATTTTATTTTCCTCAAGGACTCGTGTTTGCTTGTGTGCCCTCCCTTTGGAGGAGGGTAAAAATACAGGAGTCTGGAATATTCCCAAAGGCAGGAATGGTGCCATTCCCACAGGCTGAGATCATTCCATTGATTGCAGAAGGATGGGAATGGCATGTGCAAAATCCTGGTGGGACCCAGCGCTGACCAGGCTCCATCTCCGGATATTTTGGCTCTGACTGACCCATCCCAGAGCCAGCAGGATGGGATGGGTTATCCCACTGGTTATCCCACCACAGAAATGCTGCAATCCCCATCCCTGGAGGGATTTAAGGGATGTGTGGATGTGGGGTTTAGAGGTGGGATAGTGGTTGGACTTGAGCTTTTCCACCCTAAATGATTCCAGGATTCTTTCCCAGGGAAAAGCTTCTGAACTCCTCGTTTTGCTGAGGGAATGGAGGAGCAGAAAGGCTGAGCATCCCCTGCCAAAGGGGAAGGGAAGCAGGGAATTCCCAGGAACAGGAATGAAGTGCACAGAAGTGGCAGTACCAGGAGCAGGGCTCTGAGCAGCTGCTCCTTATCTCTTCCTGAGCAGGCACATCAGGGAAGATAAAGTAAAAAGAGAAATGATAACGCAGATTGAGTCTGCCTGGCAGCCTGGCTCTCAGAGAGAGCTTTTCCCAACCTATTTACTTATCAGAGGTGATTTTGGACGAACCTGTGGGATCTTCAGAGAAAAGCAAGGTTTTTTCCTTCCTGTTTCATGCCTTGCAAAAGGGAATCTTCCTTCCTGGCATGAATTTCTGGCATTTCTTGGCTCAGGAAGAAGGTCCAGGGCTGGATTGGTGTCACTGTGTGCTAAATGCCACCCCATGGCTCGCCCACATCTCTGATTCCCCACCCCCCAGTGGCTCCTCCACTTTAAAACCAGCTCAAAACCAGTCATGTTTTAATGATATTGAAGTCAGCTGCTCGTGGCCATTTGAAGAATTCCAGCCCAGGGTTGTGGATGTCTCGGTGGGACCCGAGCAGGGAAGGGAAGGCTCAGCACAATGAGGTCATCCTGGCTTTTCTTCTTGCTCAGCTCATCATCCTGCATCAGGTTTCAGGGATTATTCAGCCCCATGGTTGGATCTGGGCAATGAGATTAAGGATTTTCTGTGTCCTGAAAGCTTCTGGGGTTCTCCTTCCTCTGCTGTTTGCTTCGGGAGGAGCTGCTGGTGTAAAAAATATCAGTGGTGGCTATTTTGGAGTTGGAAAAGAAATATTCTGCCAGAGCTGGGAGTAGGAGCTGCAGCCACAGGCTTTGTTCCAGCACCTGTGGGAGTATCCTGTGGCCACAGCATTCCATGGGATCCACATTGGTGTTCCCAGGAAGGCTCAGCCACCCCCAGGGAAGGATGAGGGATTAGCAGGGTGCTCTGTTACCGGTGCCATTCCAGGCTTCTCTCTGGGGACACTTCCTGGGCTGGTGTCACATTGTGAGGAATTACAGGAATAGCCCAGGGCACGGAGACGTGGATGCTCTGCTGATATTCCCACTCTGGAGCTGCTCCCTGCCTTGTTCCTGGGTGTCTTTTGCTCCTCACCCCAACAGTGAGGGCTGGGTGGAAGCCACTGGTGGGAGGAACCTCCTGCTCCAGGCTGGGAAGGGTGAGAAGGAAAAGGCTGCCCTGGACTCTGTGCAGCAGCTTTGACTCAGCAGCTGGAGCTGCAGGTTTTCCATGGAGCCCTCTCCTGCAAAGGGAGCTCCAGGCGTGCTTTTCATCACTCAGAGTGGCAGTTCAGGGCTCCTTCTCATCCCTGGGGCCACAGATCCATCACAGGCTGGATTTCCCTGGCACAACTCCCCTGGGCCAAGGTGTGTTTTGTGTCTCATCCTCCCGACTTCCTCTGGCATCCCCGCTGGGAAATGGGATGTCAACAACAGCAATTTAATGGCCCTGGCTGTCAAACAAAGCAGAAATACTCGATTTTAGTTGGGGGAGGATGGTGGGTTGACACCTTTTATTGCTGAAAACAGGATGTGATCCTGCCTGTCCCAGCAGGAGGGGAGTGGGGTGGGCAGGAGGGATATTCCTGCTTCTCCTTGCCTGGAGTGGGGGTCCTGTGGGTTTGGGGGTGCTGAGAGCACCCCTTCCCCTCGGAGAGGACCCAGACCCTACAAAAGGGCAGGGGGGACAGGGCACAGCAGCAAAGCTGGTTATTGCCTGTGTCTGTTCAGCCCCCCTGGTGAAACCTGGGGTGGATTTCTCTTGTCAGCCAAGCACGGGGACTCTCAGGCCATTTTTGGGTTCATCTATCCCACCCCTGAGGCTCAGGACCAGCAGCCACCACCCTCTGGCCTTTCTGGAGCCTGGAGTGTGGTGAAATGAAGAGGAGGCTCTAAATGGCACTTACTGGAAAGGTTTGCTGGCTCTGGGCTGGCTCTGGAGGGCACAGCCTGTGTTCCCTGGGATCTCATTCCCTGATTTTGTGCAAAATGCTTCTTCTTCCAGTGCTCACTGGAGCTGCATCTCGCTCTGGGCTGTCCCAGCCCTTCCCTGTGCCGCTCTGAAGGGAATTGGGTGGAAGAAAAAGAAGTTTTGCTTAACAAAAACCTGGATTAAGTGCTCTGCTAATCCAACCCCCTTGGCCCCAGCGGGATTTAAACATGTGCTTGTAGTTAATCAGGTATTTAAGTGGTTTTCTGACTTGGCAAGCCTGAGAGGAGGTATCCCAGAGGAGGAGAGCAGAGCCGTGGCCTCCCGGCTGGAGCTGTTTGGAAATGGGGATGGTGAGGGCAGCAGTGAGTTTGGGGATGTGGGTTTAACTTGCTGTGACTCAGTTTCTCCCTTTTTTCAAGGGGGTGACATCAGATGACAAGAAAGGCAGTGGTTTGGTGAAACTGGGTGAGCTGGGATCAGTGTCTATCAATAAATACACCCCAGCTGGCAGTGGAGGGCACAGGAAAGGTCCTGCCAGGGGCTGCTGAATTCCAGGACTGGCACCTCCTGGAGAGGAGGGCTCTGCCAGGCACCCAGGGTGAGACCAGAGGGGTTGAGAAAGGATTTTGAGGGAGATCATCTCCCCTCAGTCTTTGGCAGCTGCTTGGGGAGCTCCCAGCTGTTTGTGGGGCTGCCCAGGAGAGGTTCCATGGAGTGGAGGAAGATTTTTTCCCTTGGCTCATGGATTTCACCCCAGAGCCCCTGAGCAGGGCACTTTTCCCCCCTCAATCTGATTTTCTTGCTGGGTGTTTCTGCTGGGATTGCTCAGGAGGGGCTGCTCTGGGATTTGTCTCCACAAAACCACCCAGCATCACACAGCACTGGTGTTATTATGCAAAGTGTGCAGTATTTAACCACCCAAGTTTTTTTTCTGTATTGATTTGCTATTGCTTTGAATCCCATTACAGGAATCTGCTTCATTAATGGACTTTGTCCATGCTGGAAATTAACTGGGGATGCTGCATTTGCAAATGAAAGAATTGAAATTCATGTTGTCCATGTTAATTACTTGAGTGATGCTGGCTTCCTTGGGGAAACCTTTATTTTTATTCCACTCCTGTTGCTTTGTCTTAATTCAGAAAACGAGTTTCGTGCTGTGGGATTGGGTTGGGTTTTCTCCTTTGCTGGAATTCCCTTTTAACCATTGGGAAGGTACAAAGTGGTTTCATGGAATAGGCTGTTCCTGTGGATAAATTTTAATGCAAAAAAAGAGTCAGGGAGCTTTTATTTCAATGTTTTTTAGTTCAACCCAACTTCCTCCTCTTTTGCTTTGAGCTAAAATCTCGCTGTATCTTTCTCCCTCTAAGTTTTTACCTTGTAAAGTCTCTTAATTCCTGCAGTCATACTCTGCCAGGTTCTTGTGCTGAGTGAAGCAAGGCAGCTGTAAGGAGTAATTCCACTATTTTTGCTGATAAAAAACCAGGGATATACCTGGCTTTTGATATATCCAGGTATTGCTATTGATCCAAACCCATTTTTTTCCCTCTGCTCCTGCAATGGTGTAAATGCCACCCCCAGCCCCCCACAAAAAAACAAAACAAAAAAGGCTTGGCATGTTTTTATGGGAGTCAGCTGCAATTTGTTCACTTAAATTATCTTTTTGTCATGCTCGCATTATTCCACAGCAGCCAGCTTGGAGAGTTAATTGAATATTTGTGCCTCTCATGGATGCCTTCAATTACTTCCCTTGAACAACTCTGGCAGAGGGCTGTGGTGAGGAATCACTGATGCTCCTTTTCCATATCAGAAATATCTGATTAAAGGATCCCAAAGCATTCCTACAGTCTCCCACCCCGAAATTCCATCCCTTTGAAGCAGAATTTAGCATCCATTGAGTGTTAACAATGCATCTCTCCGTGGCTAATGCAATAATAATCAGCTCAGGGCTTGGAAGCAGGTTTTGGGCAGCAGTTCTTGGGTTGCAGCCTCTCATTGTGTGTGCAGGAATGGATTGATTTCTGCTGCTGCTGTGGGCGTGCCAGGAGGCTTCCAGGTGAGACAGGAACAGCGTTATTGCTGCAGGTTCTGTGGGAATTTCGGTGCCTTGGGAATGTTTCCCAGGGCTGGGCAGAGCTGTGCATCAAAAGAACTCACCACCCCCCCCAGGAAATGTGGGCAGTGCCCACCTCAGAATTTTTGGCTGCCCCTATCAATCCCCTGAAATTATCACATTTCTTTCTCCATTGTTGGATTGCAACAGCTCTGCTGGCTGAGGAGGGCAAGGGGGACCATCAAAAGCAGCGTTTTTGAGTGGTTAAAAAAAGGAAATTTGTTGTTTCAAGTGAGATTTGCGATTCCTTCTGTGCTTGGCTGTGCTGGGATCGTCTGCTCCTGGGAACAGTGGGTCAGGATGGGCTCAGAGAGAGCTTTTCACCCTTTGTACATCAGGAGACCCACACCAGCCTCCTCCTGAAGTCTCTCGTGGCCAGGACAATAAATCCTGATTCCCTCCTAAGCAGAGCCTGGTTTAGAATTCATAGCAGAGCCTGGCAGCTCATGCAGTGTTGACTTAATGGTGAAGACAGGGTGATTTGGAGAAGGTGGCTGGGTTAGAGCAGGGAGGAGTGAGAGGTGAGGACTCCCAGTCTCTCATTTGCTCTTTTAGACCAGGGCCAGGTCAGGCTGAGCTTTCCTGCATCCTCCATGCCATCAGCCAAGCCTCAGCTCTGGGAGGATCCCGTGTCCTCTTGCTGTCCCAGGCAGAAGCTCCCTGACAGCAGCTGGGGACCATCTGGCCCAGCTCAGAGCATCTGTTCTGCTGCCATGCAGGGCTTTCCACAGCCAAATCCTGCTCCTTCCCTTGCTGGGATCTCTTCCTTCTTCCCTTCCAATTCCCCTGAACTTCCAGGACCTGAATTACCCCTGAGACTTGTGCCCCTTTCCCACGGCTTAACGAGAGTGGCTGGCACACAGAGTCACCCAGGGGAGGACAGAGGGGTGGCAGGATGGAGCCTTGCTGCCTGTTTGAGTCATTGCTGAGGCTGGGCCATCTGAGAGAGGGGTTTTGGACTCTTTTCCCAGCAGAAAGGGGATGTTTGGCTCATGGGATGCTGTAGGTGCAGGTGGGGATGGGGAGCAGATTGCACCAAGTGCTTGTGGGCTCAGTGTTGATCCAGCAGCTGCCATCAGCTGGGGCAGGTTTGGGGAGCCTGGTCTGGGGTTCCAAGCAGGGAATTGTGTGGTTGGGATGCTGCTCTGGTACCAGGAGCTGTTCACTTGCTGCAAGCCCAGACACCGGGGCCGTGTCTCACAGGCAGTGGAAATGATGAGGGCGAGTGAGTCCTCCCCATCTGACAGTGCCATCCTCTGCTTGGGAATCTCTTCCCCTTTCCTGCAAGGCCCCCAGTTCTGCTTTTCTCTTTTGTTCCTGTAAATACTTATTTCAGAGATCTGCTTGTGTTTAATTCTTGTGAGCACAAGAGCTGCACGCACAAATAAAATCTCTCATGGCCATCAGGCATCTCCTGTCACCTTCCAAGGACAAGAGTTGTCTGAGCCCCAGGTTACCTCCAAAAAAACCATGGGGGCCTGAAGCAAATCATAAAAATCTGACTAATATTGATGGGTGATCAGCTGCACAACAGATGGGGCTGGTTTTGGCTGGGAGAGTGGGCATGGAAACCACGCAGAGCTCTGTGCTTGCCCTGCTGGAAAACAAAGGTGAGAGCAGCCTGAGTGGGATTGTCCTGCTCCAGTTGCCTCAACACTGACTGTCTAGGATCAGCTAATTAGAGGGGCTTTTCTTGGCAGGTAACTGAGGGAAACAACCTCAGCCAGGGACTGAGTCAGCTCAGCTGTCTTAGGGTAGGATGAATCACCAGCCTCATACAAATGACAGTAGACTGAGCTTAGGTGGCAGCTCTGGCTCCTTCCCTGACAGGAGACAATAGGTAGCCTGTCCTCAAGTCCATTTTCCAGCAGAGATCTAGAATGTTTTTGCAAGTGAAAGTCAGTTTTTGGGGTTTTTTGCAATTGGGAGGTGGCAGCGCAGCGTGGTCAAAGCTGAGGCTGATCCTGGGAATCAGCCCCGTGCTGGGGCAGGAGTTCCCTCTGCAGCCCTGAGAGCTGCAGGTCACAGGGCAAAAGGGATGATAAATTTGAAATTCTGCTCCTGAGCTGTGGTTTGGATGCTCCAGGAAGTTCTTTGGGCAGACACACAAGGATGGAAATAGCAGATTTGCTTCAATTGGTTTCAATTTTCTTGTAATGCTTCACTGCAGAGCTGTGAATGGGAGGCCCAGCAGCCAGACTGGAGTTAATGGGCTGGGTGTCGTGCAGGGGTGATGCATGAAGCTTTTTCTTTGGGTTTTAGCCAGGGAATGTGGGGGGCTCTGAGTGGAGCTGGCTCCCAGGAGCTGAGGGGGTGTGAGAGTGACCCCTCAGTTGTGCTTTGCTCAGCCCCTCCTTGGATCTGCAGCTTTTTCTGCCTCTTCCCTTTGCAGGAGGAAAACTTGGTGGGATCACCCTCCTTGGGAGGGTTCTAAGGAGACTCTGGTGCCTCTGGGCTGAGGCTGCTGCCAGGCTGGGCTGGCACCCATCTGACTGGGAGCAGCAGGAATAAGTGCTGAGTGCCACCAGGAGCCATCTGGAGCAGGCTCTGCGTGGCCAGCAGGATCCTGGCTTGGGGCTGGAGCCTAAATTGGAGCCACAGCCCCAGGCTTGGATGGAAAACCAGGATGTGGGCAGTGCCTGCTGCTTGAGGAGGGATGAGTGGATTAAATTTGGTGAGCTCAAAGCAAAGAGTTGTGTTAAAGGCAGTGGTGGATAGGAATTGTTTGAGTTGTTCACAGCAAATGCTGGAGTCACCCAAACAGCATTTCCAGGCTTTTCCTGGGATCCCACTGGCTCTGTAAACCAGGAAAGCTGAGGCTACATCCACTCTATTGAAGAAGTTTTAACTGTGGTCTGGCCAAACTCCAGTTGGAGTCACTGCCTTTGCCTGGCAGTGTGAAATAAAAGAGCATTTTTCTGCAATTCTCCTCGGTTGTTCATTATCTGGATGGAGGCATCAGATCTCTGCCCATTAATCCATCTCTCCAAGTCCCTCCAATTCCAGCCTCCTGGAGGGGTTTCAAGCTGCCACCATTTATTATTTGAGTGAGTCTGCCAGGGAAATGTTTGCTCCTTCCCTGAAGCATCGACTCCCTGCTCTCACTGCACCCTTGCTCAGGGCTGGAATGAGCATTTTGTGGCTCCCAAACCGATCTTAACTCTGTGAAACAGAAAATATCCCACATATTTAAACTCTGGTTTTACTCCAGCCTGGTGGGTTGGACACCAGGAGCAGTTGCTGGTTTGTGTGGAGGCTCCCAGGGTGGTTTTGTGATGCTCCATCCAGAAGTGCTGGTCCCATCACAGCTGCCCAGTTGCAGCTGAGCTCCCAAATGCTGCCTGCCCTCCTCAGAGGTGCAAATTCGGGCATTTTTGTGTGGCTGACTGCTGCTTTTTCCCAAAATGTGTTGCAATATCATTACCTTGGGGGTTCTTTGCTCTTCTCTCAACCAGAAATTGAATCCTGCCTCAAAAATCTTTTTGAGGAAGAGTAGAAGGAAGTGGTTGGACTTCTCAGAAGGGGTTGAGCAGAAGGATGTGTCCTCCATCCAGAAAAACATGGGGTTGAGTCACATCCCACCCCTCTCTCCCTCCCCACACTGGTCTCCCCTCATGGAATCATTTTTCCCAGATAACTTGGAGGAGCTGATGGATGCAACACTGCATTAATCCTTCCCTTGTTTACAGCACCAGCCACCCTGCTTGGAAATTCAGGCTGCTGCCCTGAATTTAGTGGAGATAAAGGAGTTTGGGAAGAGGAGCTGGCCAGAGCAGCAGCTCTTGGGATATTTGGGAGCAGCTGTGCTGAGGTGTTTTGCACAGGAACCTCATTTGGGCAGCAATAATTCCGTGTTGGAGAAAACAACAACAGCAGAAGCTGCTTTCTCGATGACTCCTCACGTGGACCTGCTGCGTTTTCCCCTAATTACAGCTCAGTTTGCAGTGATAAATGGTTTAATAAGCAAAAATGGGCTTGGCTGGGGTTGGTTATGGCTCTGTGTGGCTTGGGGGATGCTGGGTCTCATGGAAACACAACTTGGAGCTTCCAAAGCCTGGGAGCTGCAGCTTTTGCCAGCAGAAAGGAATAAAAGTTGTTTTACCTGGGATGAGGGAAAGATAAGCTGGGGCTGCAGCTCCCAGATGTTTTGTTTGGGTAGTGTTGGTCTGGGTCTGTTGGAGAGTGGATGGTGAGCTCTGAATTTTGGGGGAAAAGGGGCTGTTTTGGTGGTTGTGCTGCAAACAACAGGTTGGGCACAGCATCCCTTCTGCAGAGCAGCAGGGCTGACCCTGCCTCTCACTTGGCTTGGAGTTTTCTTTTCAAAAATAGCTGGGTTTTCTTACGCCTCTCATGGCTGTGGAATTTCTGTTGTTGGCTGCTGGAGGGAGACTTTACATTTTTCTGCTGGATTTTTTGATATAAAGTTCAAATTCAGGGTGGGGTAGGTGGTTGGATGTTTTTGGTGGTTTTTGGCTTTTTTTTTTTTTTAATCTAATAGCTTTAAACAGCTCGATTTGCAGAAGACTCCTCCCGTGGGAGCTCAGCTGGTTGGTAGCAGGGAGCTCTCCTTGCAGTGGATAAGGATGGATGAGTGGTTTGCCTTCCAGCTTCCTAAAGCTGGAAACAAATGGAATAAACTGCAGAGAAGTCGTGGGTGATTTCTGTTCCAAAATTCCCCTTTTTCCTGTCACCACCTGCAGAGATATTCCCATTTTCCTGTCTCACGTGGACAAAGCACCCCAGCAGACTGCAGGGGTTTGGATCCATGATCTATCCTGGGACAGCCATGCCTGGCTCATAAATCCCATCACTTTAAACCCTTATTTATTTGAAATCTGCACTTGCTATCCAGGTAAAACCCCCTGGGAAAAGGGAATGTGCAGAAAAAAAGTGACTGGAGCCAGATGCTGGGCGTTTTCTGCAAAGCCAGTGATTGGTGATTTGCTGCTGACAGCATGAACTGGTGTTAAGTTATTAAATTGCAGATGAGCTCATCACTTGGCCTCGAACAAGTTTCAGCCTTGAGAGGCTTTAAAATATTGCATGTGGTGGAAAAGAGACAATGCTGGTGTGGCAGAGAGGTTGGGGGAGCAGCTGAGAAAGGCATCTGTGCATAAAAAATGTGTGTACCAACTGGGAGGGAGAAAACTTTACATTGTGAAAAATGTAAAGTTCTCCCAGGAGAGAGGAGGAGAAATTCTCTGATTTATGAGCTGGACATTTTAATTTTAGCTTAGAAGAAAATGGTGAAGAGTTTTGAGATGCTTGGAGAGAAGGGGCGAGATGCTGAGCCTGGTTCCATCCTGGGAGGTCCCAATGTGAGCAGGATTAGCTGTCCCAAATCCCCAGCTTGGCCCTTCCGTAGTGCCTCGTGTTTGCCAGAACGACCATGGACCAAATCCAGCTTTTATCTGATGTTTGCTTAATCCTAAAGTTGGGCTTTACCAAACTGGGAAGGTGACATCCACGCTGCTGTTTGGAGGAGTTTCCTTTGGGCACTTCCCTGCTCAATTTTTATTTCTCACTCTCTTGCAAAGGAGCCCAAGCTCTCTCCACGCTGAGATTAATTTTTTTGTTTGTTTGGGTTTTGGTTTTTTTTTGTTTGTTTGTTTGTTTGTTTGTTTTTAAGTATAACTTGGCAGAGGCCACCAATCCATTTGGCCACTTGATTTTTCCAACTGGGCACGTTTGTTCTCAGTGCCTGGGTTGGGTTTTGGGCCACTTGGATTTGTCGTTCTGAGGCTTTTTTGGTGCTCCCAGGGCAGAGCAGCCTCACACGTGTGTGTGTTTTTTAACTGCCTCTGCTCTTTTTTGACTGAAAAAAAACAGTTTGCAGTCAAAGGGTTGGTGTTAACTCAGGCAGTGCTGTGGGGCTGATCCTAAAAATACCAAGGAAACCGGTGGGATAAACACTTGTCGCCTCGTTTGTGGCCTGAGCTGTAATTGCTGTAATGTGAGATCCCTCGGGCTGCTGTGTCAGAAAGCACAAGGGAATTTTTTTTTTAAGTGTAGAGGTTTGTTTTCAGCCTGTCTGAAATCACAGAGCATCAACACCTACACCAGTGTGCCTTCCCGTGGGGTTTTTGGGGGCTGGAGCATCTCTGAGCTCAGAACAAGCTTTAATTTATTGCAATTTATTTAATTTATTTATTGGCTTGTGTTTGCCACGAGGAAAATCTTTGAGCCGGGTGCCACTAGCTGCATGGTAAATAAAAAGAGTTCAAAAATAAATGAAACGAGTATTTGGGTATTCTATACACAAATACAGATTTATCTGAGGTAAAGGAGTACACTGGATATAACCCTTCCCCTCTGTATTCACACAGTGATGAGTTCTCTGCCAAAATTCCTCAAATTATTATGTCTAAGAATTACAAAGCATAGAAAGCAGCTTTGGAGGGGTCCTCGGGAGGACTGGCCCATCCCTAGGGCAGGGTCAGCTCCATCTGAACTGCTCCTGACACCACCTTGTCCAGTCCCCACTGGCAGAGCTCCCACCCCTTCCCAGTCAGTCTAATCCAGCATTTTGCTTTTCCCCCACTCCAATCCATCCTCCTCTTTCCACTGCTGCAGTTTCAGGCTCGTCCTTCCCTCCCTGTGCCAGCAGCCCCAGAGCACAGCCCTGCTGCATTTATTCTCCAGTTGCAGTTTTGTGTGGTGTTCCCTGGGGTCATCTTGGATTTTATCCTGTTGCACGGGTATCATGAACTCAGTGGGTTTATGAGGGTGATCCTCCAGCCCTGAAGCCTCTTTGTTGGGTAGGTGAAGGCCAGGAGTCCCTCAAGGTGACCCAGGGTGTCCCTTCCTTCTCTCTGTCACCAAAACTGAGGGAAAACCCAAAACTCTCCATGAACATTTTTAGTGGGACCTGCTGGGGATAATTTTTCCCCTTGGCTCCTCCAGCAGTGAGGGCTGATTTGAAGATTTGCTGGCTTTTCTCTCCCTCCTAACCTTGCTCCTTTGTGCTGTTTCCTGCAGGATTTAGGGATGGAGTCGACCTCTCTGGATGATGTGCTCTATCGATACGCCAGCTTCCGAAACCTGGTGGATCCCATCACTCACGACCTGCTCATCAGCCTGGCAAGATACATCCACTGCCCCAAACCAGTAGGTGCCACGCTCTGGGACTGTGCTGGCTTGGGAAACTGGGAATGTGGAGCTTCTCCTTGAGTGCCAGGGAAAAATCCTCCCAGTTTTTGGTGGGTTTGGACCAAGAGGATCAGGTTTGGCAGCTGAGCAAGTGGTATTTGCTAAATATTGGTACTCCTTTTGGCTTATGTTTGGCATTTTTAAGCTCTTCCTGGCAAGGGATCATCCATGGGTGGATGCCTGGACCTGCAGGCATCACTCTCCTGTATTTGCTGCTCATAACAGGCCTTTAATTTCCTGTGAGAGTGTCTGAAGGGATGGAGTCATTCAGTGCTGCTTCTTGTGGATGTTTTATTCAGTTATAGCCTCCACCAGTGTTTAAAAAGGAAGGAAATTGCTTTTTTTTTGGAAGCATTTAGAGATTTCTTTCATGTTGTGAGGTGAAACCACAAAGGTGCTGCTTGGGCTGTGTGTCCTCCTGGCTGTGGTGTGAGTCTGACTCTGGAGGGCTTCATAAAACTCTGTGCACTCAGTAAAACGTGGTGGGAAGGGTGGAGTGGCTGCAGCAGCGTGCAGGGGACACCAGGGACCCACATCTCCATCTCCAGACACCAAGGGGGGCTGTCCCATGTCCTACAGTGTGACACCAAGATGGACACACCCCCCTGTGCTGTGCAGGGATATCTGTGGATCCCTTTCCCTGTGGGGAGTAAGATCTTTTCCTTCCTCCTCCCCTGTGAGCTGGGAAAGTGCAGAACCTCTCGTGCAGGGCACATTTCCAGGTGGAGAGGCCCCATTCCCCTTTGCCAGAGCACTGTGACTAAGCTGGTTTCTCCTCCTGAGGGTGAGCCACGGCCAAGGAGAGCTCTGGATTCCTCACAAAAACAGCCTGAGGCCACTCCTGAGCATGGAGCTGCTCCACTGCCAAGCTCCTGCTCTCCCTTGTCCCCCTGCAGGTTTCTTTTGGCCCCAAAGGCTGTGGAGGAGGCAGTGCCAGGGTAAGCAGGGAGATGTAAAGTCCTCTTTCCTCTGCTCAGCCCTGTCAGGCACATCTGGTGACAGTTCTGGGCTCCTCAGGACAAGAAGAGCTCCTGGAGTGGGGCCAGAGCAGGGGGACAAAGAGGATGAAGGGACTGGAGCATCTCTGGCAGGGAAAGGCTGGGGGAGCTGGGGCTGCTCAGCCTGGAGATGCTGAGAGGGGACCTCATCCCTGCCTGTCCCTGCCTGCAGGGACACAGCAATGGGACAAGAGGAGCAGGCAGGAGCTGATACCCAGGAAGCTCCATCTGAAACCTCTTCCCTGGGCAGGTGAGAGCTGGAACAGAGACCAGAGAGGGTGTGGAGCCTCCTTTCCCTGGAGATATCCCAGAGCTGTCTGGACACAATCCTGTGCCATGTGCTGTGGGATGACCCTGCTGGAGCAGGAAATTTGGGCCTTCCAGCCTGACCATTTGGGGATTCTGTGGTGGCAAAGCCCCAAATAAATCAGTCTGTGCAGCACTGAGGCTCTTGCTCCACATGAGATGATTTTTGGATGCCCTTGGTGCTCTCTGCCATCCCAGAGCACCACATCAGGCACGGATGGATGGATGATGGATGGATAGATGGGTGGGTGTTGCCTTGGAGAGGGAAGCAGGCTTGTGTGGGTGACAGAGAACAACTCCAACAGCAGCAGCAGGGTCGTGCTGCAGCCCCTCATCGGTGCCTTTGCCTTGCTGAGGTTTGGATGCCACCAGCTGTGCTTTAAACCCTTATTTTTTTTGGCAGCTGAGTGAAAATTAATTTCATCCCAGTGTTTCGTGGTGGTTTCCTGAGATACTGATGTTCTCTAAGTCCCCAGAAACTTGCATGCTTTAGTCACCAGTGTTATTTTCCAGTTTCCAGCCCTCTCTTCCCCCAGACCTATTTCACTTTGACAGAGGCTTGGCACGATGTGTGAGAGCAGGAGAATGCTCAGGGCCAGGAGTGCTGCAGAAATGTTGGCTTTTGCTCTGCATCCTGTTGCATAAATATACATAAATACATAGGCTGAGGCAGCTGGGAGCTTGTCCTTATCCATCCAGAGGTGCATGGGCCTGACCTGGACCCTGGTCCCCGTTAACTTTCTCTTTTAAATCTATCCCTGCTCAGGGTTATGGGGTCTTGCTTCCCTCCTCCCTCCTGGAGAGGCTTTCCTGACTCTCTGTACATTGCTTTTTTTCACTCAGCTTCTATTTATACCACCCTCAGCTTAAAGGTGACCCCTTGGTCTCTCCTCTGAGCTAAAATAAAAGTTGAACCGTTTTTCCAAGCCCTGGGTAAACACAGCCTGATCTGTATGGCCAGGAAAAAGTTGGTCTGGGCTCTCCATGTTGGCTGGGGCATTCAGGGGATGATTATTCCATCCAGAAAATCCACACCAGCAGCAAGGCAAGAACTGTAACTTGTGCTGGAGGAGGCTGGAGTGCTGTGAAGGAGGAATTTGGGAGGTGGAAATCTTTGGGGTGAGTTCTGTGTGGTGATGCATGGCTGGATTGCATCTCCCAGGCCCTGCTGAGATCCCAGCCTGGCCCAAGTGTTGGGGTGCAAAAGGAGCCAAGGAAAAGCTCTTTCCCAGATCTTTTGGAAGTCAGGGGTTGGATTTGGTCTCATCCCTGCTTACAGAGGTGTGTGATGCAGTTCAAGCAAACTCTGGTGCTTGAGTGCAGCCCTTGTCAGCCTTTGGGGTTCCTGAAGTCTCAGGAGGGGCAGATTTGCTGTTCAGGAAACTCAGATTGTGCAGGAAGTTCTCCAGCAAGGAAAGGAGTTGATCAAAGACACCTGAACAGGTGTTTTCTCTCCCATGGCCAGTCTTTTATCCTCCTCTCTCCAGTGCCAGCCTCCTGGAAAAGGTTCCTTAGAGAGCAGCTCAGCTCCAAAGCCACTTCCCAAAACCCAGTCAGTGCCAGGGTAAGGAATTGGTGGGTGCTGCTGGTGCCCTCAAGGTGCTGTCTGCCTGTCCCCATGGCCAGGAAAAGGGGACAGAACACCCCAGCAAAGCCACATGGTGTGGGCTGGGGCAGCCAGGACACCCCAAATCTCCTGCAGCTTCTCTGGTTTCCAGCAGGAAGGAGCTGAAAACACAAACTTTGTGTAAGAAGTGAAGGGCCCCCGTGAAAAATTCACAGCTCTCTGTGCCAGCAGGGATATCTGGCCCTGAACTCTTGGAAAATTAAAGCAATTCCCTTTTTTCCACAGAGCAAAGCCACGTGTGAGGATGTCTGATGGCTGTGATAGGGAGTGAGTCAGGCTTCCCTCCAGCTTGTTGGCTTTGGGATAAGCTCTGGGGGAAAGGGGAGCCTTGGGCAAGGCTGGTTTGGGGCTTGTGACCTTGTGCTGTTCCACTGCATCCCCTGGGATGTACCTGGCAGCTCCTCCAAGCCCTGAAGGCTGCCCAGAGTGAGATTTTGGCTTTGCTGATCCCCATCCTGCTGCTTTCTGCCAAGGAAAGGCTGGCACAGCAGCTTAGCAAAGCCCCATCCCAAAATCCAGCTTGACCTGGCCATTCTGCTGCTGGTGCCTGCCCCTCTTGGGCAGCAGCTCCTCCAGGACATCAGGTGGAAGATGTGATCCTGTTTAAACACAGGGGCGTGGATTTGGGTAAATATCTTAGCTTGGAAGCTGTGTGCAACAGGGAAAATCATCCTCACCTTCCCCACTGAAATTCAAGATATATGGGAACAGGGAGAGTTTTTAAAAGCTCTTTTAAGCAGCTGGAGAGTGGAAGCAAAGTGGATTTTGCCCTGGGTGGATGGAAGGTCTGTTTTGCTGTGTTATTTGAGTAATTTTTGTGTGGCCACATCCCTGGCTCTGATGTCTTTTCCTTCCTGAGCTCTGAATTGATCAAGTTTGCTGGATGGCTTTAATTCCATGAATTGTCACCCATGAGAACAAGAAAGCATGGAAAGGAAAAGTGGTTATTGTGACCTGGATGGAATAATCCATTTCTAACCCCACTTCAACCCTGTGGGATGAGGACTTAACTTACAAATGATACTGAGATTTTTATGCCCTGCATTTTGAAAATGTGTTATTTCTGTCAGAGCTAAAATGAGAATTTTTCTTCTTATTTACCATCCCTCTGTGCTGTGCCATGTGGCTAAAACTGTATTAATAGCCACAGTTAGTGCAGGATGAGGATAATCAGGGCACCACAACCACCAGCTCAGGACCTTTATCCTCAAACCAAACCCAGAATGCAGCTCCTCTGCCACATGCCTTATTATTTGAGCTGGAATTCAAATTCTCATTCCAAGTTCCTGTCATCAAATTTGTTTTTCATCAATTTGAGCTGAAATGATGGGTGTGAAGTGGTGACAGTTTGAGGGATGCTCCAGCACGGGGGGATCTTGTCAACCTCAGTGAGATTTTTACCTCTCCTTTTTCCTCTGAGGTGTGCAAGGAAATCCCATCCAGCTCTCAGATTCCACAGTGCTCTGAGAACACTGAGTATCATTTCCTTTCTGCTTTAAGAAACATCATAAAAGGAGCTGATGTATGACCAAAACCCCTCTAAACCCCCAAATATATTGTATAAAAGCAAAGGGGACGATGAGGATTCTACTTGATTCTTTTTTGGCTCTTTCTGGTTTTGCTGGTCTTGCTCCAAGTGTGATGATCCCTCTTTGTGGCTATTTAGGACATCTGCAATATGTGGAGATGTCCTGGAGTAGGGAAAAAGGCTGGAAAGCTCAGACCCCACTGAGGGCAGTGAGTTCTTTGTTGATTTGATGTCCTGCTCTCTGCTCTGCAAAAAGAGAAGTGTTCCTTTTCTGAAGCTTTTGTGTGAGAGCTGAAGCTGAGCTGAGTGCCTGGAAATGGGGGGAAATTGCACTTTGCAGGGGTTTTAAGCATTAAATCTAAAAGGGAATAATGGCAAGGTCTGGATGGGCTGTGATGGTTCCACAACTGGGAACTCGCTGATTTTTTGTGTGAAATGGGACCTGAGCCCTGCCTGATCCAAACCCTGTGGGATGCAAGGAAGCCCCTGGGATCCCTCCCAGCCAGAGGAATGTGCTCCCAGCATCCCAATTTCCACATGAAATTGGAAATGTGGCCAATTAATCCCACTCTGATTATAAAATCACTTCGGTTGGAAAAGTTTGAAGCTCATCAAGTCCAACCCTTAACAAACCCAGCGTGACCAAAGTGACTTTTATCAAACTTTTCATCATTTTGGGTTGCTTAAGCCCAAAATCTCAATGCCAGCTGGCAGAATTGCCAGGCCCCTTTTTTTTCTCAGCTCCCATAGTACCAGGACGACCTTTCCCAGCCATCTGCAAAGCCCTGGAAATGCCACAGGGTGGATTTTTTTCGGCTCAGAGATGGATTTTTGCAGTGCCTCCCAAATGTCAGGAGCGAGGGGTGTGCTCAGCTGCCCCTCTTTCTTCCCCCAGAGCATCTTGGTGACAGCAGTTGTAGGTGATGGGCATCATCACATGGGTTGGATGATGAAATGATTAAAAAGAGGATTAAAAAAAATGTGGAAAAGATATTTCAGTTACCTGTGGGTGAGGCTGTAGTTTCCTCAGGACCTTTTCACCTTTCCATCTCTGAGTGTCCCCAAGGGAGGTGACAGATGAAGAAACAGCCACCTCATTAAACAGTATCAACACATTTTATTGATGTTTTCTGCTGGTAATTGGCATTTGAGTTCAGCTCATTTAGGTTTTAATCAGAACATTATTTCCCTCGAAGGAAGGGAGGGGATTGGGTCCCTGCCCTTGGCAGGAGGGTGATTTATTTACGTGGTGAGGAGCTGTCCTGGGGGATGGCTGGAGGGGAGAGCTGGCACTTGGAGGGGGGTTCTGAGATCTATTTCTAGCCCAGCTCACAGCAGTGGGAACACTGAGCAGGAAAATGTTCTGCTGGCAGTGTGGATTGGCAGAAATGAGCAGCTTAATAAGGAAACTTTGAGGGGTTTCATGGTTTCCTCTCTGTTGCTAAACCTCTGCTGATGGGTGAGGAATTGATTGTGGCCACATCTGAACTGGTTCAGGCAGCAAAGGCTGCTCACCCGAGGGGTGAGAGAAGTTTTAATAAATATTATGACCCCATCTGAGCAGTTTTGGGGCTATAATCAACTCGTTTTTTAACCCTGACCACTGAAAGCTGGCAGTGCTCAGGGTACATTTTGATGCTGCTGCTCTCCTGTGGCATTTGGGGAAGGGATGGAGCTGGTGCCACGTCCAGAGGCTCTGCCCCAAATCCTGCCTTTGCCGTGGGCTTGAAGAAAAATCCAAAAACCCCTCAGATTTCAGCTTCTTTGCTGGTCAGGCTTTGCAGGGAGGTTCCTGGTCGTGCAGGATGAGCTGAAAGCACCAAGGATGAACCACTGGGACTTGCAGCAGCCCTTTCCTGGCTGCTCCCTGCAGCCCTGAGTGAAGCACTGTCAGCATTTCCCAGCCAGGAGAAGCAAAGGCTGGATTTGGGAAGGGCTGTGCACAAAGCTACACTCCAAACACCTCTGGGGCTTGGAACCACTCCCATTTCTAGGGCTAATCCTGGAATTTGAAGAGTTCTTGGCATTCAGCCTGTCTGCAGCATCACAGCTGCCTTGCCAGGTAATATTCCTTGGAGTAAGGACAATTTTGTCCCTTTGCTGCTGAGCTCCAACTGCTCCCAGCACGATCACCTTGCTGGGACAGCTCTGCAGCCCTTGATTGGGCTGTGCCACAGGTCAGAGGTGCTTTCACCCAGATTTGGGGGGGCTCAGGACCCTGTGGGGTGCTGATGAAGCCTGAGGAGCCTCTCTGGTTGACCCCACGGGCAGAATGTGGCCTCCTTTCCCTGGCGATCACCAGGGGAGTGCTCCTTCCAGAGGAGGGAAGGATTAAAAGAACAATAAGAAAAAAAAAAAAAGCCAAGAGCTGAGGTTTTGTAAATAGGGAAGATGCCAGGAGGTTTTCCAGTGATTGCTCTTCCTCGGTGGCAGGGACTGTGATTCCTGGCCAAAGCCCAGCAAGTGATTATCTCGAGTTTGGGGTATTTGGGGATTTGGGTAAGAGCTTTATCCCACCCTTCCCATCTTCAAAGAGTTTTGCAGTCGTTGGGTAATTTGCTAAATCCCTCTGATTTCTCTGTCACTTTTTTCTCCTTGCCATCCATCTTTCCAGGAAATGCCCAGCACTGCTCCTGGGTCTGCATCTGTAGTTTCCCAAATGCTTGGAGCACTTGGGAGTGTCCCCACTCCCTCCAGCCTGGTCACATCCCGGAGCCGCTGCTGGGAGAGCTTGGATACGCTCGACTGCTGCTTCCTTAGCTCTTTTTTCCTTAAAAAACCCAAGAAAATCCCCAGTTCTGCTGTGCCTGCGAGGGCCCCAGGGTGGTTAAGGAGCTGGAGACGAGCGCTGTGCCCTTTCCCTGGGGCTCACATTTGCAGGGAATGATTTGCCCCAAGCCAGGCCAGGAGACCCTTCAGAGGCAGAGTCAGAGAAGTGGGGATTTGCTTTATTCAGCGCCGGGTGTGTGGGGGATCGCTCCTCCAAACACACACACCGGTACCTTCTACAATACAGTACTTATGGGTTAAATTATGAATATTCATTACATTCATTGGGACAGGTGTGGTTATACAAATTATTCCCCGTAAGCCATTAATATCATTAGCATACGGGTCAGGCATGCGTTGTGTGTCCTGGTGGTCGCACTGAGGAAGGCTTCTCCTCTTCCTCGGGGGTCTCTGTGATGAAGATCAGCAGTCTTCCTCATGGTGCCCTTTTCACCTTTCTCCCTGGGGCATGTGTAGTCCTTTGAGGAACGATTCAGTGGTTTCTGAGATGATCTTTGTCCCTTCTATCTTGACAAGATCAGAGCGAATCCTACTTCCAAGGTTTTGTAATTAACATTTGCTGTCTGAATTAACATTTGCTGTCTCCTCCTGTCCCCCCTATCTTGACAAGATTAGGGTAAATTCAGCTCCTTAGGTTTTATACTTAACATTTGCCTCTCCTAATAGTTAACTGTGCTTGCAGGAGTTACCCACTGACCACCCTTTACTCAGGAACAACAGGGACTGGATGGGAGGGGGTCTGAGAACAGCCAGGGAATGATAAAAATGTCCCAGGAACTCTGCAGCAACGATGAGGGGCTGTGCTGTGCTTCCCGTGGGATCCGAGGGCTGATCCAGGCTGGGAAAGTCTCTCCGTGATGTCCCGAATGTGGGACATAAATAACCCAAAAAAGCACATCTGGGTGACCCTGGGAGCAGGGGGGGGACAGAGGAGGGCGAGTGGTGCCTGCATTCAGCAGCAGAGGCGGGTGCTGGGCTCACACCTGCACTTCCAAGGGGGAATTTCCCTGAGAAATCTCAGTTTTCCTCTGAAATTCATCCTGCCTGTGCTGAGGAGGAGGAGGGCTGTGCCATCCATCGAGTGGCTTTGTCCCCTGAGCACTCTGATTCCAACAGCAGCACCTCGGGGGTTTTTCTCTTGGCTGGAATGATTAACCTGTTGTTTGCTGAGATGTTTCCAGAGCGTTGAGGGGCCTTCCTGGATTTTTAGCTGCTCCCTTTGTTTTCTGGCAGCTCTATCAGCAGGATACCGATGGATTTGGCATTAAAATGCTGCTCCAGTGACCTTTCCAGTGGCATCTGAGTGGCCCTCCCATAATGGCTTTGTTTGTAGCACTCAGGTGGGTCCAATTTCTCAGGAGTGGGGATGCTCCAGGGCCTCCTCCCCACATCTCAGTCAGGATTTTGAGGTCTCACAGCACCAGGAAATGCAGCACACACCTTCCTGCCATTCCCCACACTGCTCCCATTCCTCCTTTTCCGTGGAAACTGAGCTGGGGACCCTCCAGCAGCTCTCAGGGAAGATCTTTATATTCTTTTTTTTTTTTTT
>JACBWW010000032.1:4992046-5004870 GCA_020086605.1 Lanius collurio | reverse complement strand
TAATAATAATAATAATAATAATAATAATAGTAATAGTAATAATAATAATAATAATAATAATCTACCTGCAGTATCTGAGCAATCAGAGGGGTTTTTTCCCCCTTGCTAGACAGTTTTGAGGGTGGTCCCTTCAGGCTTCCCAGCTCCCAGCTGGAGCTGCTGCGTGGTTGGAGCATGTCCTGGCTGTGGTGGCCGTGCTGCAGAGCCCTCAGCTGGTGGCCATTCCATGTTTTTGCAGGAAGGGGACTCCCTGGGAGCCATGGAGAAGCTCTGCAGGCAGCTCACCTACCACCTGAGCCCCCACTCGCAGTGGAGACGCCAGGGCATCATGAAGAGGAAGCCGCAGGCCTGGTGAGTCCCTGCTGGGTCACTGTCCCCAAGTTGCCCTTGTCACCCCTCAGGGCCACCAGGGGTTGGGGACAGTGGGAGGAGGGGTTTTCCATGATGGTTTTGGCAATTGTGGGAGCTGCCTGCTGCTCCCTGCAGCGGGGTGAAGGGGAGGGAGCTGAGGTGTCACAGCCTCCAAAATCCTCCTTCCTCTCCAGTCTCACCAGCATTTCCCCCACTTGTGGTTCCTTCATGCCCCTCCAGAGGTGTTTTCCTCTATTCCCATCTTCTTTGCCCTGTTGCAGAGGAGAGCTGCACTTCAGTGCCCAGGGAGGAGGAATGGTCTGGAAAACCTGAGCCACCCATCCTCCAAACATCCCTTGTCTCCCAAACTGCTCCAAGAGCTCCTAATTAGCTGGTAATTATTGTCCAGGCAGGTCTCACCATGCATACTGTGGTGTGCAGTTTGCATAGAAAGAATTTTGTTGTTAAAAACAGGGAAAAAATAACTCCCAAATCCCCTCCTCATCCAGCTCCTCAGCAGAGCATTCCCAGCTGGTGTCATCTGGGATCCACAGAGCTGAGAAACCTGTGGATGAGGCTGATGGGAATGGAAAGGGCTGCTTGTTTTTCTGGTGTTAGGCATTATATATTTATTATTTTTGCTCTGGGAAGCGAGAAATAGAAACGGAGCCACAGTCTGGGAGAGTCAGGATTTGGATCCAGGTGCTGGCTCGTGGTTGTAATGGAGCTGTGGTGGGAATTAATCCCATGAAAAAAAAACTGGAATAGAGAAGGAGAGAGGAGGAACATGGTCACAGGAGGGAAAAAGACACAAGGAAATAAAGAATTGCATGGACAAATAGGATTAGGAGCATATAGGCTCTGGCTCAGTATCCTTACAAAGTGCTGTCCTGAGAGACCAAAACGTGGAGAAATGTATTTAATTATCAATGATAACCACATTTTTGGTGGTTTTTAAGGTGTATTATGGCTAAAACTTGCAGTTTCCAATAAAGCAGCAGAAACTGGGGGAGTGTTGGAGCTCCCAGGCTGTGTCCCAGGGCACAGGAGCTGGGAATGACCCAGCAGCTCCTCACCCTCGAGGGGTTTCCTCTTAACTAGAACAGGAAATGCTCATCCCTTACCACCCCATCAGGGCATTGTTAAAGCCACGCTGCTGCTGCTGCATCGGGGGAGTCTCTACAGCCCCCAAAACCTGCACGAAATGCTTGAAAATGGGGAAAATGTCATGTCCTGCTTTGTGCCCCTCTGTCTTTAGTTTGCAATCCCTGTCCTTAATCCCCGGCCTGGGATGAGCAGCGGTGTGAGCACAGCCTCGTGCCTGAGGTTTGCAAGGCTTTATCTGCAGCTTTTCCTTGGAGCAGCCAGGAAATAGCTGAGGTTTTCCAGGGCCTTAAGAGCAGGGATGAGGTTTGGGGATGAGGTTTGGGGATGAGGTTTGGGCTGCCAACGAGCCCTGACCTCATGGAAGTCACCTCAGTCGTGCCAATGCAGGATGCTGGCTGCTGGTTCTGCCCCAGCCAGGCTTTGGAGGGTGGGATTTTCCTGGATTTCTGGTTTGGATGCTCTTTTAGGAGGTGGCCCTGAGCTGAACTCTTTGCTGGAAGTTGAAGTCAGCCTTTTGCTAAGGTCTGAATGCCTCAATACAGGGATTTTATAGTTGGGGTTGGGGTTTCCAAGTGCCTTGTGCTGCTCCCAAGGGAATCCCATTCCCATGTGTTGGCATTGCCCTGACTTGGCCCTGCTGCCAGATATTGCAGGAGCTCCCCAAAATTAGGGATCCACCCTTTTTTGTGTATCTGCTCCAGGGAAAATCGCTTTCCTTCATCCCACACCCACCGTATTCCTTGCAGGGGATAATGGGAAGCAGAGCAGTGGGAGGAGGAGGAGGATGGGGACAGAGGATGGAGCTGATTTTTTGGCAGCCAGAGGGGCAGGCTGTGCTTCCCAATCCCATCTCCTCCCAGGAATCCCGTCCAACCTGGGTGTGCTAAATCCAGGGAGACACTCCCAGCACGGGCTCTGCTGTGCTGCCTGGCACCGGAGCCCCCAAACCTCTGCCAAATGACCTCATTTTTTTGGCACATTCTAAATCTGTCTGGCTCTCCCTCGCTGTCTCCACGCCTCCCTCGGAATACATTAAACATCCAGGCATGAAAACCAGGGAAAGCCAACAGCAGCAGGATAAAGCCTGCCTGCTAAAGTCATTTCCCTGAGCCTGGCTCTGCGTAGGGACACGATTCCAGTGTGGAATTAGTTCCTGGAATCTCTCCTCTCCTGGAATCTCCCTGCTCCTCCTGCTGCTGCCAAGCGTTCGCCGTCAGCATCGCAGGAACAAACCGGGAATGAGCGCTCCTGGAATTGCTGTGGAGCACGGGCTGGGAGGGAGGAGGTGTTTCCCAGGGGAAAAACCCTCTGTGGCTTCCCCATCCCGCGGGGATATCCCAGCCCTTTCCTGGCTGTGGTAGGAATGAGCCAGGAATGCAGCAGGGAGGATGGAGCAGCAGGCACCAGCTGAAGGAATAGCAAATATTCACGTTGTGACTCCAAATTTATATCAGATAAACCCTTTTTAATTTATTTTTTTTTTTTTTGCTCACAATTCCTGGCAGTGCCTCTGCACAAAGCGAGGAAGGATTTAGGGTGAAGCAGCTCAGTTTAAATGGAATTAAATGGGGTCAGTCTGGACCTAAATTCATGGATTTTTGAACTCTGCTGCTGCTGTGCATTAAGCAGAGAAACCCCCAAATGTCCACACCAGGGTGAGCCAACGTGGCACTTTTTAACCCTGTTTTTTGTTTCACAGCTCCCACCCCTTGCTCATGCAAACCCCTCAATGGTGGCACGTGGGAAGAGCCAAGATCTGATCCTTTTCCCACTTCTCCTGGGTTTTCCAGGTGGTTTTCCTTAGCTCCAGCCCACTCTCTTTGCCACTTGTCCTCTCTGCTGGTGACACCTGGGGCTCAGCCTGAACTCCCCGTGGCTCTCTCAACACCCTCTGATGTGAAATCATTAGAAAATAGCAGGAAAATTAATAATTTGGGACAGCTTTTGGAAATGTGGGGGCTCCATGAGGCTGTGGCAGATTTTACCCCTGGCTGGGGTTAACCCCAGGTTTAACCCTGGCAGGTTTAACCCTGGCAGGTTTAACCCTGGTGTTTAACCCCAGATTTAACCTGTGGGTTGGATGTTCTCCATGGCATTTGGCATCCAGGTACAAAGACCTGTTAGAACAGAAGTTGTGTGGATTTAGTGATGAATTTAGAGGCTGAACAGCCTCGTTTTGATGGCAGAAACAATCTTTTACCATCCCACTCTTGATTTCATCAGGGGCACAAAATATTGAAGGAATGCTGGGTGCTGGGTTTTCACGTTGGCAGTGCCTGCTTGCATTGCTTTACAAAGGAAAAAATCTTTGTAAAAAGGCGTTTTCATGGTGGGAGAAGCCCTTTGGAAAACAGAAAGGGAATGTTTGTGGCTCGGAATCCTCCTCTGCTGTGGCAGCTGGTGGGCGAGCGAGAGGAGAAGTCGGAGCTCCTGTAACAAATGGTCCCTTCAGAGCATCCAGCACAAATCCAGGAGGTGGGAGGAGGCTGGAGCAGGGTCTCCTGGTCATGAAAATCCCATTTCTGTGTGTGCTGGGAGCTGCTGCAGGAGAGCAGGGAATGTGGGAGCTGGAGCCTTTGGGATGAGTGTGTGGGTGATCCCTTCTCCTGTGTCCATGGAATGTCATTGTCCCCGTGTTCCGTGGAGCAGAGGGGACACAGGATGCTACAAATGCTGCACAACTCAGGCTGGCTGCTGTGATTTGGGGTGCTGGTGTAGCTTTCCACCTTTTGCAGTGGAAAATGGGTGATTCCCAAACTTCCCTGCTCTTTTCAGCGTGGCCTGAGACTCTGGGCATGGAGAAAAGCAAAACTCCTGGTGGTTTTTGAGGCTGGGAAGCAGTGGGATGCTCAGCCCTGGCTTAGAGGTGGGTCCTGCATCCCACAGGAGGAGGTGGGTGAGGGTCAGAGCTGCTCCTGGCCAGGGTGGATCTGCTGATTTTGGCTGGGTCTCATCACCACGGCTGAGGGCTGCAGCCTGTGTGGTCACTGAGCCCATAAATCCTTGTCCTCAGGAGATAAATTCCTGGTTTGGTGGCTCAATTCATTCCCAGGATGGGCACTAAATTCCAGCTCCTGTCTGCCCATGCCAGGGTGGAGCAGAGCTCTCCCCTCGGTGTTCCTGCAGCACAGAAAGATTTGTGCCTAACAGGTTATTCCTGCTGATTGTCCTGACAGCATGTGAGAGGCCACCTCTGAGCATGTCCTACCCTCCTTTTGGGATTGAGGGCTGGAAATTGAGATTTAATCTGTTTACCCTGAAATTCAGCATTTAAATCCCAGCAATAACTGGGGATGGGGAGGGTTAACCACAGGCACTGAGTAATCCTCTCTAATAAATGACTTAATGCGATGGGAAGACCTGGAGTGACCCAGAAGGGAGCTAAGATTTTTGGGAGAGAGAGGGTGGAAAACCTTTGGGAGACATCTTTGGTTTGGGCTGGTTCACACAGGGCTCAGCCAGCTTAATAAATTGGGAATATTTTCTCTGTTTTGGCAGAAATGTTTGGAAATTTGTGGTGCTGAACAGTAGGAGGGGGCTGGTCCCAGCAGGGCTGTGGGGTTTGGCTTTTCCCCACACACCCCATGCAGCAAATGAGGAGCTTTGATGGGGTTCAGGGCACACAAAGAAGGGGAAAAAAGGAACTTTTTGAGGTACCAACAAGGAGAAATAGTTGGATGTGGGTAATTTTATCCCAGGAATGCCCTTTTCATCACCTCTGTCCTCCTCACCTCGCTCTCCTCCATGGCTATGGGGCATTTCCTCCATCTGCCAGTCTGGGACTCTCTGGACTTTTTATAGCAGCTCAAGATGTGACTTTTCTCTTTCTCTCACGGCTGGGATGGGAACAGACCCTGATTTGCCCTGTCAGTTGTTCTCTTCCCAGTGCTCCTCCACATGAAGCTGCTCCTTGGGTTCATTCCCTTTGGCACGTGCCTGGCAGGGGGCCTGGCAGTGCCCGCTGTGTTTGTGCTCTCTGATGGTCTGGGGGACTCCCAAACTGCTCCTTTGCTTTGGGGAAAATCCATTTTCCAGCATATCTGAACAGGAGCAGCATTTCAGGCTGGTCCTTTGCATGCACTGAGGTGCCTGGCTGAGATTTAGGATTTTTTTGTGGAACCCCAAAGATGGGTTTGAGTGGGGTGGGCAGGTTGCTTCCCAGAAAAAAAGGGCAAATCCCAACCATCTGAAGCTGGGATGCAGCTCCCTAGAGCCAGGCATGTATTGCAGCACTTGCTCCTCCTTGCTGTGTAGAAATCCCAATGAATCTCTTCTCCAAAAATGCTGTTTAATGTGCAGACATCCCCTCTGGCAGCTCCAGGGGTTTGTGACCGTGCAAAATCCATGGCGAAATGTTTCATCTTGGTGGGAATGGGGTGTGGTGGTGGAGGGGAGAGGAGGAACAGGCCAGCAATCAGCCAGGACAGGCTGAGTGGGAAGAAGGGAAGGAGTTCATCCAGCTGGAGATGGAGGCTCCTGAAGGAGAGAGGAATCAAAAAAAAAAAAAATCTCTGTAATTTTAAAGTCAATGTACAGCACTAAGAGGCTTTAGAGTTAAATAATTCTCTTTTCAGGCTCGTGGGGTATAAATCCAGGGTGTCAGGGTGACCCTGGTTTGCACTTTATCCCTGGATTGGGGAGGGGGTGTCAGGTGGGGAGGGATGGACCTGTCAGTGCACGGGGATGTCCTGAGCTGCTCCCAGTGTGCTGATGTTACAGCAAAACAGAGCTGGAAAAAACCCCAAGGAATTCCTTTTCCACCCATTTCTGCCTCCTGGGTGATGCTGAAGGGTCCAAAAGCATGGAGAATTCAGGAGAGGCCATGAAACAGCACAGTTCGTGCTCCAGAGGCTGGGAAGGAGAATGCTTCTTGTTGAATTTAGAGAGTCAGAGACCTTTGGCACGAGGAAAAGGAGGCTAAACTGTGAACAAATGAAATGCCTGGTGTAGGAGGAAAGGTGGAATGCTGCAAATCCAGAGGAGGAAAGATTTGTGAGGGCTGTGGTTGAGAAATAGCCCTGCAAGTGTGGCTGGTGGCAGTGAAAGGAGCTGCCACCATCGTGAGATCATTTAAGGTTGGAAAAACCTTCTGACATCAAATCCCTCACTAAGCCTCGTGCACATCTCCACATCTTTTAAATGCCTCCAGGTAGCCTTTAAATGATTCCAGTGTCAGGACAATTATTCCACCAACACCAGAGGTTTGTGTCCAAAAAGGAGACAGAGGAGTCCTGTTACTTTATTCAGATAAAGGGAGAGGCCATGGGGCATTTCTGTGGGGTTTCTCAAATGTTTGGAGGGTGCAGCCTTTTCATCCTGATTTCCCAGCCACATTTCCCTCTCTCTTTCCCCATTGCCTGAGGTACTCGAGAGGTGCAGCCTCCCCTGATACCTGAGGTTCCCTTCTAATGTATAACCCCCCTTTATTCTTAATTCTTATTGAATATTATGGTTTTCCCATTGTTCTTTTCATCTCTCAGTATCCCATTTCATTTATCAGCAGACCTACAGTTTGTTTATAGAGACAAATCCCCTTCCATTCATCAATCAGTGGGACCCTTCTCATTGTTTCTTTTATCTCTCAGTGCTAATTTCACCAACCAGCAGGCCCAGAGCTTCTCTGTAAAGACAAGTCTCTCATTCCTTTCGCCAGGGAGTTACTGTTGATGATGTTCTGGGGAAATCTGATTTTTCCTGTGCCTGTTGGAGTGGGAGCAATGGGATCTGCCCCATTTCCTGCAGAACCTGAGCAAACCACAGCAAGCAGGGGGGGTGAGCAGGTGCTGAAATCACTCCTTGCCACTGAGAGCTATTTGGCCCCCAGATCAGCGGGTTTGGGGTGGAAATGAGCTCTTTTTCTGGCTGAGTTTGGCTGGAGAGGTTATCCCTGAGCATGGAGAGGCTGCAGCTCCTGGCACACCTTGCCCAGCCAGGAGCTGGCATTAACCACGACCTGCTTCTGCAGCTGAACTGTAAATAATTCATGGGCACTGAAATGCCACCCGGGTTGGTGGCACAGGGCTGTCACATCGAGGGGACTGCAGGTTTTCCACTGGCTCAATGTGTAAAACCAGCCCTTGCCCTGCTCCTTGTCTGGGTTTGCCCCAGAACTGAAAACAATTGACCCAAACTGCACAGCCCCATTTTCTCCCCCACTGATGAACATTGACCCTGACAAAGGCTTGGATTGCTTTTGCTGTTCCTGACAGCCAGAAATGCTGGAAAATAAAGCAGGAAGGACCTGAGGGTGGGATGAGATGGTTTGGAGCAGCAGGACCCCCCTCCCCACTGACTTTCTCCCTCACACTTTAACTGCAGCCTTAAAAGCTGCGGGTGGTCACAGGCACTACCTGGGATTTAAAACCTCGTTTTCAGGCCCCCCTCCTTCTTCTCTTTCCTCTCCTGTCCTGCAGCTGAACCAAGGAATAACGTGGTGGTTTTCCTCCCCTCAGAGGGAACATCCATCCTGCTGCCATCACTCCCCTCCCACCTCCTTGCACTTGGGTGCTGGTGCTCCCTTAAAAGTGTTTTTCAGTCTTGTGCCTGATTAGAAAAGGCCTTTGACTGTGAAGAGTGTAGACTTTTAAATTTTTTTTTTGCAATAATTACTCCTCTGCTTCTGGGCAGAGTGGAAATGAGATTTTCTATTGACACATGGCAGGGATTATTTAAATCCATCCCTGCTACTTGGGCTGCGGAGCGGGGAACCAGCCTGGAGAAATTATTATTAAATGAGGGAATCAGCTGCTAAAATAATTCATCTCCCCACCTTGGAAGTCGTCCAGACACTCTGTGATGATTTGTCTTGTCTCAAACAGCCACTGAATCCTTTTTTTAGGTGGTGAGGGGCAATTTGGTGCCTTGCCTGGGTCCTGGATGCTGCTCCATAGGGGAAAGGCATTTCTCCCCCAGCAGCTGTGCCCATTTAATCCCAGCCAGCCCAGCCTGGCTGTCACCCCGGGCTATATTTCCCAATTAAGACAATCAAGCTCGATGATGAAGCTTTGAACGTTGCTCTTTACATTTATTTTATTTTCCAAGCCCTTTCAGGAGGCAGGGCTGGTGAATGAAGGTGTTTAGTGAGCTCATCCATCACTTGGACTCGGGGGTGAATTCCCACCTCCCACTGCTGCTGCTGCTGCTCTCTTGGAATGGAAATAACGCTTTAAAATAACAAATTTTATTTTTGCTGCAAATGGGGACGGCGACAGCGGGGAAGGGGGGGAGTTGTGGCATAACCAGGGATTTCTGTGTGTCCCTTCAGAGTCCCCACGAGTGACACAGACTGGGCTCATCCACTCCCACCCTTCATCCTTACCCACCCCTTGGCTTCTGGGAGGTGGGATGGAGAAAAAAAACCCTCTGGAGCATCTGAAGCACAGAAGGTTCTTTTGCATCTCAAAAGGGGCTGTTGGCACCTCCAGGAAAAAGTCCAAAGCCCCTGCCCAGCTCCCAGTTTTTCCAGGCCTTGCCAGCCTGTGTTTTGACACATCCCAGTCCCTGACAAACGAGGCATTCAGCCCCAAGGCTGATTCCTTTTGTCCAGCAATATGTTCTTCCAGGTGTTTTACTCTCCCTTTGTCCAGGATTAAGGCCAGACTGGGGAGCTGGGGGAATTTTTCTTGGGATGAATCCCCCCTCCTGTGCTGAAGGTCACTCCTCTCAGTGCTCTAGGGAATGAGGATTATTCCTTGGCAGCTCCTGGCCTGGCAGAAATGCCCATCTGGAGCCACTTCTCCTGCATTCCCTGCTTTAATCAGCTGCTGGGTGACCCTCAGAGCTCAAATGGGGCTCCTTATCCCAAAGATGATGAGACTTGGAGGTGAGGGGGGAAATGTGTGTGTTGACATAATATGGACAAACGACTTGGGAAGATTTGTTGCTGGGATTTGTTGTTCAGTTCTCAGAGCACAGTGACACAAACCCTCATCGCTGATGGGTGCAGAGAGCAGAGAAAAAGGCAGAATATTTGCATTTGGAGGGCCTGTTTTGGAGCAGAGGAGACACACAGGGAAAATCCGGGGAAGTTTTTCGTGGTTTTCCTGCTTGTCCAGCAGAATTTGCCGTGCTGTGGGGACTGGGGGTGCTGGGCAGGGTTCAGCTCTGTTATACCCACTTGGCAGCTCTGCCCTCAGCTCTGTTTTCATCTTTGGGGGGAGGTGGAGGCTGAAATCCCCCCCATTAGCAGGGAATAACCTGCCAAGAGCAATGGAGTGCTGGGGGAAGAAGGAGTTTGCTTTGGGCAGCTCAAGCTGTTCTTGTTCCCTGTTTTTTTTCCCTTTGTTCTCCTTTGCAGGAATGGCTGCAGCCTCTTTCTGCTGCCCCTGAGCTCAGAAAAGGGGCTCTCAAAATGAAATAACTGCCCCAAAAACTGTGCCCAGCAGGAAAAGGAACCCACAGGATGCCAAAAAGTCAGGTTCAACCCCTGCTGCAGTGACAGAGGAGGAGAGGGGCGCTGAGAAATCCTCTTGTTGGGACACAATATCAAAAAGCCACCCAAAAATCCCTTTTTCTTTTGGAGACAGGAGCAGGGAAGTGGCAGTGGGTCAGGTTGGATCCTGTTATTCCTCACTGGAGGAGAGCTGAGGGTACAATGGTGGCTCTGTTCTGGGCTGAGGGGGACCCAATTTTGTGTTAATGTGAAGCAGATGCATCCCAGGGTTGGAATTCCTGACACCAGGGCGGGGAGGGTGTGAGGGAGCAGCCCCACACTGCCCAGGAATCCTCATCCCAGGGCTGATCCCAGGGATCCCATCCCTCCCTCGGAGCACCCTGGGCCCCTGCAGGGGGGCAGGATGGCTGCAGGAGCAGGATTTTCCTGGCCAACATTACATCCCTGCATCACAAAGCAGGAGAAACGGGTCTTTTTTGGCTCGATAGATGTGGAAATTGTGATTAAAACCTGGCCAAACTTCAGGTGAGAGGCTCTTGGCTGCCTCATTGTGTCCATCTCCTCTTCTGGCTGTGCAGCTCCTCCAGCAGAAATCCTTGGATGTTCTTTGGGATGTTCTGTGTTCTGGCAGGGCTTCCTGACCCCCTGCATGTGGTTGGAGGTCACCAGCCCCACATGGGACATCACAAATCCATCCCCTGGGTCCCTGTCCCGCCTAAAACCAGCTGTGCCCACACTCAGGCTGGAGCAGGAGCTGGAGTTTTCCCTCTGATCCATCCCTGAGGGTGGCAGGATCCATGCTGGGCTTCACTTTGGACACCAGAGCCGTTGGGATTTTGGTGGGAATTGCAGGATTTGGCTTGGAATAGGGACCTGCCAAGGATCAGAGGGGTAAAAGGGAAAAATAGGAGGTGATGGCAGCTCCTGGCTCTGGAAAAAAATCCCTTTCCAAGGAGTGAGAGGGACAAGCAGGACCCTGGGAGCCGGGCTGGCGGCTGCCTCTGCTCTGGCTCTCATCAGAGCAAGAGGGGACCTCAGCCTGCCTAAACTCTTCCAAATGTGATCTGTGCTCCAATAAAATAAACAGTTTAGGGAAAGCTGAACCCCAGGCACACATTTTGGCAGCTGATCACTCCCTAATTGCAGGAAGAGCAGTTGGGAGAGGGGTTTTTTGTTGGTTTTTTTTTTGCTTTTTTCATTTCTTCGGGCTGCTTTCTGATGAGAAAACTGGGCTGGAGGATCAGAGTTGAAGTTTCTCTCCCAACACCTCCCCACCCCCAAAAATCCTGGGGTTTTCCCCTTTGTATTAATGGAATTCAAGTTATTTCAAGGAACAGGAAACACAGACAGCCTCTGCTAAGTGTGAACCTCAAACCCTCAGTGAGGGCCTGGAGTTCTCCACAATTTTCCCTGGATTTTTGGGTTGTTTGATGACACCAGGGGCAGATTTGAGGGCTGGGAGAGGATTTTGGTGGGCAGAGGTGAATCAGAGGCGTTGCCTCTCAAGCCTGGCTGTTGTCTGGGTGTTTCCCCCATCCCAAAACTCCCCGGGCTCTGGAATGGGATGGAGATAATTAACACCAGCCCCTTCCATCTGCAAACAGACAGAACTCATTTTTCTCTGCAATTTGTGGTGAGGGGACAGAGCAGAAGCAGCCACACTCTCCCCCTCACTTTCGGGGTCACAACCACCCTGTTAATTCCTTCCAAAAATCAAACAAAGCAGCAACAAAACCAAAGAGAGAGGCTGGAATTAAGGATTTTGGGGAAAACTCCGTCCTGCTTTTCCAGAAAAAGGTTGGAGCCCTGGCCAGCACTGCTGTTCTCCATCCCATCCCTCTCCCTTTTCTTTTTCCTCCTCTTCTTTTGCTTTTTTTAAACATATTGGCAGCCAGTTGTGTGTTTTTAAGAGCAAATTATTAGGAATTTCTTTTCCCTTGGCCTCTTCCCTTTGGACAGTGAGGGCTGCAAATGGATTTAAAGATCCTTTTCCCAACCAGCCGAGCTTCCTCTCTCCCTAGTGAGGAGTTGCTCATGTAAATTCAATATGATTGGGGTATTTTTGTACCTACCCAATCATAAAAATCCTTTTCAAAGAGTCTTTCCAGCTTTTTTTCTTTCCCTCCTGTGTTAGAATTTGAGGAAAATGCTGCTTGTTTTATGGCAAACTCATTTATTACAACACAAATCCTTATTTTGGGCCAGCTCTTTCCCAGGGAGTCATTTCCAGAAGGAACGAGCCCAAAACTGTTTGCTTTTAAATTCCTGATTGTTTTTCTCTGGGCATTTTTGCAAATTGCCTCTCCTGCAAATGCAGGTTCCTAACGGGGCATCTGCAGCTCCTTATTCCACTGGAGCAGAGTTGGTTGGAAAAATTCCAGCAGTTTCTTTATAAAAACAGACATTTGGGAGCAAATTGTATGGTAGGGAGGATGATATAAATACATTTTATTTTGGGGAGGATGGGATAGGAAAATGGAGTTCTCCAGCAGCAGGATATTTACTTTTTTTTTGCACTAAATGAAATAAAATTATAATTATAGCAGAGCATTTTGACGGCTCCCAGGTGCTTATTTTTAGCATTTTGTTTAGCAGGAAATTAAAAACAAGTTGGGGGGGTGAAAAATGATGGTTCTGAAACAGAGCAAGAACCTTTCCCTTCCCTCCCCATCCCAATTCAGGCTCCTGGAGCTGGGTGTGCCACATGCAAATGAGCTGCTTAATTGGCCCTGCTGGAGATATTGATCAAGGGGGTAACAGAAATCATTGAATCCATTTCCTGAGGAGCTTGAGGTGTTTAATGGGGTCCTTTAGCTGAGTGCCAGGGGACACTGAGGGGCTGTGGCACAGCCTGGGATGGGGGTGCAGGGGACAGTGGGGTGGGGGTGGAACAATGGGATGGGGATGGATCAGTGGGAAGGAGATGGAGCTGTGGGGTGGGGATGGAGCAGTGGGGTGGGGATGGGCAGTGGGG
>JACBWW010000032.1:4931878-4991646 GCA_020086605.1 Lanius collurio | reverse complement strand
GGGGGGGATGGAGCAGTGGGGTGGGGATGGAGCAGTGGGGTGGGGATGGGTGGCATTTCTGTGGGATCATCCAAGCAGCAGGGCTGGAAAACCCTCTCAGGTCAGTGAGTCTGGCCATGAACCCAGCACTGGGGTGACAGGGTGGCTCGTGTGGTGACATTGTTGGGTGTCACTGCTCTGTGGGGTGACACTGTTCTTGGGTGACACTCCATTTGGGTGAACTGCAGAATTCTGATTGCTCCTCACATTCAGTTACTCCCCAGCCAATTTAAAATTATTTAAAAAAAAAAATCTTACCATGACTTCAGATGTTCTCAACCACAGCAGTGCCCTGTCCACTTGGGACCTCCCATAAAGCCCTTGATCTCAGGGATATCCCATGGCTGGAGGTTAATTTGGGATCCTTTTATCCCCTGGGAATTCAGTCTTTCAGCATCAGGAGGTGTCCTCAGATCCTGCAGCAAGAGGGATGAAAAAAGAGCATTTCATTCTCATCTCCTCTGTTTTATTCATCCTCATTATATGGATATATTTTATATATGTATGAACTATAAAATAATACAGGATATTCAATATACTATATGCTCTTACCTTTCTCAGTCATATTCCCTATTTAAGCTAAATAATTGTAATTTTTTCTCTTGATTCCTCCTCTGAGGGTGGGGGTTCTCAACCCTTTACTCAGCATTATTACTGAATTCACACCCTTTATTTGTTTGTATTCCTTCCTTTCCTAAATCTCTATTCCAGTGTTTGACTGCCATCATTTGGAGCAGGAATTTGAAAAAGCTCTTTAACACTTATCCTTGCTACCACCATTATTTCAGAACAAATCTTTTATCTCAGGATTTTACCTTTTTGGGTTTTTTTGGGGGGTGACTCATTATGTCCAGCAATGTTTCATTGACATTTTCATAAATAGTTTTCTCACCAGGTGTCTTCATAAATTTCTGGCTGTAATTCCTCCCTCTCTGGGGCTGCCTCTTCATTGTCCCTGAGCTATTCCCTGCAAGGAATTGGGCTGAACATCCCAATTTCCCTTCAGTACATGACACATCAGTGCCTCCTGTCACAATTTGTGCAGTGCTCAGCAGTGCCATGAATTTAAACCAGGAGGAACCCCCTTTCTTTTAATTCCCTTTGATCTAAACATCAATATTCCTGTTTATGACAACATTTTCTGATCTGATTCCATGGGAGAGAGGTTTTAGCTCAGCGTGAGCGTGGATAAATCAGCATCCTGCCAATGTGAGAGCAGGAGCTTAGTGAAGGGCTCTATTCCCAGTCCTGGTGTTACACTGGGCAAAATCCCAGCTGGGGGGGAAACAAATCAGTGTTTTCCCCTATGGAACAGCCTTGTAAAAATGTGAGGATGAAACCCAGTGGGTGAAACTGATCCCCCACCAAAGCCCAGAGGGATTTGTTTTATGGTTAAGATTTTCCTCTTGAGATTTGGGGCTGTTCTGTTGCCAGCTTTTATGGCAGGAGTTTTTCCAGCTGTTTGTTAACATAAATCCCCCCTTATTTCCAAGAGCTGGCTCAGAATAGCCACAGGAGTATTTGGATGAAATCCTCATTGGGGTTTGTTTGCTTGGTTCCCCAGGGACAGGAGAGCAAAGCCTCCCCCAGAACAAGCCCAGGGCTGCTCTGACCCCAGGATTCAGGAGATTCTTTGCTCATCAGCAGGGTGAAAAGGCAGTTTGTACAAGAGAATCAGTCTGTTCCAGTAGGTACCAGCTAAATCCCTCTCAGGGGGAAAAGGATAGAACCCCAGTGAGAAATTCCCTTTTCCTGGTTGGGAGAAATCTTGTGCACGCTCCAAGGGAATAAAACAAATGTGGGGCAATACTGAAAGCAGCTCAAAATTAAAGAAAAACAGTTATCCTGAAGTTATCCCCATTCCCCCTTTATCTCCTTAACTTTGCTTAAAGCCACAGCAGACATCCCACAAGAAGTTACAGGAATAAATGGATAAAATCAGCACCAACCCCTGGCTCTTTTTAGCCATGCTGTTCAATGGTTATCACTCATCCACAGGGGTTCTCTGGGCTTTATTTTACACTGAGATGCTGCTTTGATGCTCAGAGACTGCAAGACAGGAGTAATTTGGGGCTTTTTAGGTGGGTAAAGCTTGTTACTGAGGCATCACCTTGGTCCCAGACAGGGCTGCTTCCAAAAAATGCTGTGGCTGTACAAGCCCAAGAGGAGCAGCTGCCAACACCAAATGACAGCTCTGGATTCGGGGTGGCTCTGGATTTAACTGGCACACAACTCACAGGCATGGATTTTTGGAGTAAAACTCCCATTTTCCCCCTTTGGAATCTCATGGGCAGCTTGGAATAAACACTCCCAGAGGAGACAGAGCAGCCCTGAGTCCTCCACAGCATCCCATTCCTTGGGCAACCTGGGAGACACCTGAGGCCACCAAGCTGACACAGCAATCACAGGGCTCCTTCCACCTCCTCAGGTATCCAGGATAATTCATCAACAAAACACCCTCAGCACCTGGTCTGCTCTCAGGGCCTTGCTGGGGATAAATGGAGCTGTGAAACTCCAGCCTAGCTCTGTAGGGCCATTGTGGGAATTAATGTATTTATCTGAGGGTTTCTTGTAGGGCTCATCTCCTCTGTGGTGAGACTGAAGAGACAACAGGTCAAACATGCTGACAGTGAGATCAAACCACCCTGGTGTCTGTCCTTCATTTGCTGCACTTGGGGTCTCAATTTCCCTCCTGTGCAGCTGAGAGGACAAAAAACGTGTCCTTCCCCTCAAAGAGTTTCCTAATGAGCAGTGTGAGCAAGGTCACACCAGCAATCCTTGTCTGTCTAATCAGGGGCTTCCTCACCCTTTTTTTTGCACCTTTCAAAGCAGCAGGACAGGCTCTGAAGAGCCAGGATATAACCCCCTCTTTATTCCAGGGGTTGCAAAAATGAACTCTGCACTCCTGAATGATGGGGTTTAAACATGGGCTCTTTGTGAAACAGCCTTGAAATGTCTCTGTGACCCCCAGCAGCACCCTCTAGAGAAGAGCTGCTCAATCCCAGTTGGAATCCTCCATGAAATCTTTCCATAATTCCTGTTTTTGCCCCCAAACAGAGACACCCCTCCCCACATTAACCCCGCTGTCCTTACCTCCCCTCACAGCCTGAAGGCCGTGCTGATGGGCAAGCCCCAGGACAACACCGTGGACTTGTCGGGCATCCCCCTGACCCTGAAGGACGTGGAGAGGGTCACGTCCTACCTGGAGCACAGCTCGGAGCACATCGACACGGTGGAGCTGTGCTTCACCGAGCTCACGGACGAGCTGCTGCTGCAGCTGCTGCCTGCGCTCTGCGGCCTGCCCCGCCTCACCACCCTGGCCCTCAACGGCAACCGCCTCACCAAGGCCATCCTGAGGGACCTCACCGAGACCCTCAAGGACCCCAAGAAGTTCCCCAGCGTCACCTGGATCGATCTGGGCAACAACGTGGACATTTTCTCCCTGCCCCAGCCCTTCCTGGTCAGCCTGAAGAGGCGCTGCCCAAAGCAGGGCAATTTGCCGACCATTCTGGAGTTTGGGGAGGGCCAGGTCAGCGATTTGGAGGGGCAGGAGGGCCTGGGGGACAGCCAGGAGGAGCTGAGGGCTGGGCCAGGCCGGGCTGGCAGCACGGACTCGGAGCAGAAGGACGGAACAGACGAGGCTGGGCAGCTCCCTGGCTCAGCCCCAGGTGCCACCACACCACAGACATGATGTCCAGCCCTTGGGTGGGCACCTTGAGCAAGGATGACTTAAAACCTCAGTGTTGGGGGGGTCTGTTCCCACTCTTGGCTGCTCCAGGAGTCCCAACTGCTGCCTTCCCCCTGTGCCATGAATGGTGGTGATTTTCTTCTCGAAGAACACATAAAAGTGATCCCATGGAGTATTTGTATTTTCTAAAAGCTGGCCAGGTGTTTTGAAGCATTAGTGGTGTGCTGTGCTTTTGGCTCTCTCAGAAATGTGTCTCCAAGGGGCTGCAAAACCTTGGAAGGGCAGGAAAGGGGAGCAGGGAGGTGCCCAGGCTGTGCAGGGCAGGGCTCCCCTCCCTCAGTGCTGCATCTCAGCTGCTCTCCACGTGGGATGGACAGACAGCAAACCCCAAAGGGGATAAACCTTCAATCCTTCCCACTCCTGACTTCAGCAATCACTGATGGGAGGCGTGGCTGCTGAAACACAGCAGGAACCTGCTCACTCACTAACCAGGGGGGTTCCTGGCAATACTGTGAGCCCAGTCTGGAGGGAGAGCTTTGCTTTCCTGGGGCAGGGCTAAATCCCAGCCTGCAGCATGCCTGGACACCACCCTCACCCTCCAGCCTTACCAAAGCAGGCTGGCACCTGTGCCTGCTCAGGATTTATTCAGTAAAAACCCAGTTTCCCACCAGCTGTGAAAATTCCTGAGGTTTTCATGGGAGCATCTGATCCATTCTGGGAGGGAAACACAAATGCTGGAGTCAGGGCTTGGGAGCATCACTGACAGAAAGAGACCACGACACTGAAGGGTTATAAAAGCAAAAACAACCCTGGGGTTCATCCCTCTCTCACTGCCACCACGGGCTGGACTCAGCCAGCTGGGATTTAGAGCCTCAGAAAGCCTTTGGGTCACTGGGCCGTGGCTGTTGCCCCCTGGACCAGAAGTGCTTTGTTTCCATTTTTTTTTCTAAGGCAGGGGTTTGGTTTTCTTGTCTTTTCGATGGGAAATGGATCCTCCCAGAGCAGCAGTGCTGGAATGTGCACTTTGGCTTTTTGGAACCAGAATTTCATTGGATCCCAAACCTGGGAGAGGGCAGGAAAGTGGGAGAAACTTCCTTTCCTTTGTGTTCCAAGGACCAGACCTGACTCACTTTGCAAGGAGCTCCAAGGCCTTCCCCTGACCAGCTCCCACCAGTGACTCCAGCTTGGCTTTTTTTGGGTGCAAACAGACTTTTGGCTCTGTCCATTTTTCCAGAGGGGCTTCAGGCTGCCAGTGGTTGGTTGTCCTCCATCTGCAAGAAGGTAACTTAGAAAAAACCTCTGCTACTTTTAATCCATTTGGCAACACTCAGTATGATTTGCATGTATCCAAGCCTTTTTTCCTTACTGTTTGGGGGTTTTTTTTGTTTTGTTTTGTTTTTTAAATTCTAACTCTTTCCAGCAGGCATGAAAAAAAACCAAACCAACTTTCCAGTGAATATGGAATATTTCTGTTTGAAATAAAGGAGCTATCCATAAACAAAATAAATGATAATGTTTAATAAAGGTCCAGCATTGATTTTTTTCTCTGTCCTGATTGAATGCCCAGGAAAAAACAGGACAAAGCAGTGCTAAAAGCTGCTGGGCTGGGTTCTTCAGGGAGCTGGAGGAATAAAGAGCTCAGTTTAAGAGCTGGATTCTTCAGGGTGGGCACAAGGTGGACACAGAAGCACCATAAAAGAATCTATTAAACTCTAAATATTGCCAGTGTGTAAAATAATGCTGAGAAAGGAATGCTGAGAGTGGGGTGGTGCTCCACGGGGTGTTTGTCTCCAACATCAGTGCACTGAAGGGAAAAAGGCTGTTTATCTGCAGCAAGGGCTCTGTCCCAGCAACAAACCACGGCAGGGGACAGGACATGGGAGCCTGGGGGGAACATGGAGGGATTTAATCAAAAACAGGATTGCTTTTTGCAGAAAAAAAAAAAAGAAGCTGCAGCAATTTCTTTTTTTCTTTCCAGCACCCATTCCTCAGCACTGGGCTCCCCTCAAGCACAGCTCAATCCCCTCTGTCTGGTTCAATTATTTAAATCACAAGCTCCTTGCTGCAAGTTTTTTATTCCCTGCTAAGTGTTTGCACAGGACCCAGGGCCTGAGGAGCTGCCTGGACCCCCCCAGCTCACAAATTCACAAAGCAGAGGCACTTTGCATTTAGAGCGAGCTCTGCATCCTCCATTCCTGCTTTCTCCATTCCCTCACAGACAAAAACCACCCAGGAGGCTGCTCCTGCCACATTTCCCCTCCAGCTCAGCTTCCACCTGCTGGGAAACCCATCAGGCAACTGGGAGATCATTTAAATATCTCCAAAGAGAGATCCCACAGCCTTTGCCCTGGGCAGGTGTTGCACCACTGGAGCCACCTCTGCTCTCCTGGTACTGACAATATCCCTGTGCCCAGTGAGGATTTAGCCCTTCTGACACACAGAAAGAACTAGAAAGGGCTTTTTATCAATATATCTGCATGCTGGAGGATGCACCAAATTACTTTCATGGCAAAAGGGAAAAAAAAAAAGCAGAGCTGTAGTAGAGAGAGTTGGTTATAAAAGCTTTGGCTCATCAGTGCCTTCCTCACAGTGTGGATTAGTTCAATTATCCACTTAGTGCACTTCAGGATAATGATGATCCTGTGGGCTCAGCAAAGAGTGGGGTTTGGTTGGTTGGTTTTTGTTTTTTTTTAAGAAAGCAGAGTGAGACACTTCCCAGCTCATCAACATCAAAACAAGCTCAGGGCTCACTCCACATATAATCAATGTTCCCTGAGCTACACTGGGCTGCTGCTTCGGGTCAGAAGCTTTCAACTGGTCTTAGATGGAGGATTCAAGGACTGAAAATCACTGCTGTTAGAATATTAAAGCAGAATGAGGTCATTTCTTGTCAAGGAGGGGAGGAAAGGGACACCATAAAATAAATAAAGCATAAAACGTCTCAGCCTGGCTTGGTTGGTTCTTTCTCCACCAGCACCACAGCTCTGCCTGGGCACGAAGCAAACCAGTCTGGGGAGGAGATTTATGCTCTCAGCAACAAAAATGTAATTGGAAATCATTGTGTGCAGGTTGAGGAGCCCACAGCGAGGGGAATGGAAACAGCAGGCAGAGAGTGAGAGAAGGATGAGAGAGGAATGAGAGAGGGGTGAGAGAGGCATGAAAGGGCTGGTGCCACGCTCCAGAGAGCTCCTTCCAGCTGCATTATCTGTGAGGAGTTTGCACAAAGGCTGTTTGTGTTTTGAAGGTGGTTATTAATCTAAAATGAGGGTCACATTCCCAGAGGATGGTTGGGAACAGGAAAGAGGGCTGGGAAGGGTCACCCCCAAGCACAGAGTGTGTGGGAGAGCAAAGGGAGCCACAAAAATGCTGCTGGGGATGTCCAGAAGCTCCAAAATACGTGGACCAAAAGCATTGCTGCTGCTCAGGGGCAGAAGACAGCAAATGTCAACCCAAAACTGCCCAAACACCAACCTTTCCCAGAGGAAAAGCCAAAAAGTGACCTAAAGGATTAAGGAGGTATCATGGGAAGCAGCAGTGGCCAGGGGCTGCCCCAGGCAGTGCCACCACGCTGGGGTATCCCACTAAAACTGCCCTTGGAGAGGGGCAAAAACCTTTCAGGGCTCTCCTCACCCCTCATTTCAGCAGCAGGAGGAGGTTTGTGAGCTCATGCTCAGGAGCCCTCATGTCCTGGAAACACAAAGACTCCCCTGCTCCATTAGCTGGGATCTGCTATTGCCAAGGAAACTAATTGACCTTATTAGCAGAATTCATGTATCAAAGCTTAGGAGAAAGGGGTAAAAACAACTGACCCAGCCTCTGCAGTGAAATGTTCCTTGGTGAGCAGTGGATGGAACCTCCTCCTGACCTCTCTGGTGCAGGGATGGCATCCTGTGGTCCCACTTTTCTTGCACTCCAGGGACAGAGGAGTTTTTCTGGCCCTGGGGGCTGATTTCCACCAGCAGGGTGTGCAGAGCAAGAGGAGAGGAGCTTTCCAGCTCTATTAAATGTCTTTAACTTGAAATTCTGAAGGGCAGATCCATCCCTCACAGTGCTCTGACTGCCTCCAGCCATGCTCCACTTCCTACGGTGGGCCCCAGCTCCAGGAACATTATCCTTAATAAATGGATGGATTTCAGCTGGATGGGGCTTGGAACAAGCTGGACTAGTGGGAGGTGTCCCTGCCCACGGCAGAAGGGTGGAATGAAATGGGATTGAAGGTCTCCAACCCAACCCATTTCCACAAAATGTTAGCACAGGGTTTGTTCACAAGGATGAACACGAGCTGTGCTCACTGGAAAGGCCAGGAGGAATCCTGCATCCCAAGCTGGCACTGCAGGAAAGTTTTATTTATTTATTTAGGAATAAAGTGTCATCTTTTTACATGACAGCTCTGTGAGCCCATGGCTCAATCACCCCTGATGGATGGGAAGTGAAGGTGCTTTGTTTTCAGTCCCTTCTGGCAGTTCTGGGCATGTGTTTTTTAATCTTGCCCTCTGTCAATATGCACAGACACAGCTGGTTTTATCTTCAGCTCAGTTTATGGTTTTACATAAAATTGTAGACCTGATTTAATTGAGTCAGAAAAGATGCAACCTGTTCACCACAGCCTTTAATTAAGTGTGCAGTTTGCTGAGTTTTCTAGTCTCCTAATAGCTTATTGATCCTGTGGCTTCTGGGCCAGCCTTCTTCTTTGCTGTTTTATTAACTCACTCTGAGGAGAAAATAAACCTGTGGGGCCTCCTTTAGGGAGGGGGTTTGCATCCAGCAGGTTGGGATGAGCAATCCCAGCCTTCAGTGAGCCTGGGGCACGTGGCAGCTCTCAGGGAGCTGTTATTGGAAGGACAAATAGATTTGAGGTTTACAAAAGAGGAGAGAAATATCAATATATAACACACTGAGGGTTTGGCCTGGCTATTTATCACTGGATTTTCAAGGTGTGTGCTATAAAACCACTTTATTCCTGCCTCTCCCTGGGCTACCAGCCTGTCCTTCCCCAGGGAAAAGTAGGGTTCCTCTGGGTCTGGGCAAAGCTTTGAGGAGGGGCTTTGTCATTAGGATTTTGCAAGCAGCAGTCACAGCCACCCTAAACACAATCTACATAATTAAAACCTCAAAGCATCTTTTTACAGGCCCAAATTCCTGGAATAGACATACAGAGACTCAGGGATGTATGGAAAACTATGGGATATTGAGCTACAAGAGATGTGGAGAATCCAGCTGCATCACCACAGGAATGAGCTTCCCTTTGGCAGCTCCTCCTTGTCTTGTAACTCACTCCAGGTTGGACCTGCAATGCCAGCTTTTCTATAAATGAAAAATTAGGCAGTAAAGAATCAATCTCTGTGCATCACACTCTGCTGCTCCAGGGCTCTGACTGCTGATCCTACAGGATTCCACTCCTAGGGAATTCTGCATGTAAAGAAACAGGCAAAAAATCCCAGAGGTGGACAGGCTTTAAACATATAAAATAAAAGGCCCCTGGCTCGAGGCTGTGCGCCTTCCCCCATCACCTTCCAAGAGGAGAACATCACCATTCCTTTCTTTTTGTCCTTTCATCTTCACTGTGCCCACCTGCCTGGGAAATGATGAATTCCAAGGCTCAGTATTTTCCCAAGCACTCTGGGGGAAGCTGTGCTTTGCTGCAGGCTCAGAGCTCCCCTCCACCACAGGCTCTGAAACAGCAGAGCTGGGGGCTGAAATGCAAATATTATCCTTTTTCTGTGCCAACCCCCAAAATGGGCTGAACTTCACCAAGAGCCACCCAGGGCAGGGGCAGCCATCAGAACAGAGCTGTGCTCTCACCCTGCCATCACATCCATTCTTCAAACAATTTTGGTGGTGTTGGTGATTCCTCAGCCCTGTTCTCCTCCCTGAAACCCTTCTTCTCCCTCAGCTTTAGCCCCTGATCTGCTGCCAAGTGACACCACGTTGTTGCTGTCATCTCCAAAGACCTTTTTGAAGCATGAAAGCAGCACCTTTGAAACCCCTTGCCCTTGATGCAGCTCCTGTTTTGCATTTCCAGACAGCCTGGCCTTGACACTGGAGCTTTATTTCACCTCCTGCAAGCACAGAGCATCATCCTCCAAAGCACAGCAGCTAACAGGCTGGTGGGGAGGTGCCTGCATGTAAATTAAATTAAATTAAATTAAAAGTGCAGGTACCTTGGTGCAGGGACTTCCTATCACTGTGCATTTCAAAGCTCCCACCTCAGTCCCAACTTTAAAACAATTCCCATCATCTTCCCAGCAGGTATCCCCTGGATTTCACTCAGCACAAAGAGTTTGTTATTTACTGCCATGGTTGAAAGGAATAAAATACCTGATTTGACACAGTTCAGGAAAATTGCTTTCTCCAATGACTGCCCAAATCCTCTCCCTGCTCCCAGCACGGCTCCAAGCTCCAGTTTCTTATCTGTAATGAGGTGATGTGGAACACTGCAGGCTGCTCCAGGATTATCAGATGGAGGCACAGATGTAAAACATTTATAGTGGATATTTCAGCTGCTGCTGCTGTTGTGAGCTGCATTAAACAGCTCACAGATCACCTGAGCACCAGCACTGCACTTGCTGTCTGATAAGGGCACTGGTAATCAAATATCCATTGGTACCACTATTATCTTGACTCAGATGTTTATTAATAAAGTTTAAGCTGTCCAGGAAAATTTATTATTTTTTATTATAGCTGATAACCTCAGGTTTAGCTGGAAGTTTGTCTTTAATGTGCTGTTAAACCTCAACCCTATTCCTCTGTTCAGTGATAACAGCACCCAACAAACCCACAGCCAACACTAACAAATCATCAGGTGCAGTTTGCAAGTGCACAGAATACAAGAAAACCCAAGAAAATCAAACCTGGAGTAACTATCCAACAGGATCTGGGAAAGCACAAGCAAGAAAGCAATTAAAACGTCTGGGAAATAAATCAAATTGATAAAGAAAACCAAGGAGAGTCCAGCAGAAAGCCAGAGGCAGCTTCAGAAATATCAATCATTATTTGTTTGGAGCTCATGTTGCAGCTGTGCTGTGCAATTATTTTACCACAATCCATTATAAACAAAAGAAACCCCATTATGAAAATAAAAGTCTAAGCATTGACTTGCAAAAAGTAACAGGAGTAACAAACAAAAGTCTTTATTATTGGAGATTAAATTTTTAACATCTCTGTTTGATTAAAACAGCAGGGATTTTAAATCAGTCTCCACTAGGTGATTTTTGCATTTGCATTTTGTTCAGGTTTCAGCTCCCCACAGGTGCTGGGCTGGGGGGTGTTTATTGACTCAAAGCCCACCTGGAGGAGGCTCAGCCTGGCAGGGCCTGAGCTGCATGGGAGGGAAAGGTAATGAAGGGCAAATCAGCCTTCATGTGGCATTTTTATTACATAAAAATAAGTTTTAACTCCTTTGGCTCCTCGTCACACTCAGACCAGGAACAATTGGGGGCTGCAGAGTTTGCACAGCATCAAAAATGGAGCCTTTGCTGGTCCAACACTAAGAAACATTAATTAGCAGCTAATTAAAGAGTGACATTTTCACTGTGTGGGCGATTCTCTATATGGTAATGAAAGTTGCAAATCTTATGACACAACAGGGAGGGAACCAGCAGTAAAGCCAAGTTTCCCAAAGAAGCATCCTCGAGGCTGCAAAAATCTCTTTATGATGAATGCTCTGAGCTTGGTCACTGCCCCATCTTGTGGGCTCAAGTGTCAGGAGGAAAAGCAGGCCCAGATGATACTCTTTGAATTAGAGGGCAGGAGCATAAAATGCTTAAATAAGTCCTCCCTGCATGCCCTAAATCAAATCCCACCTGCTCAGTCCTTACCACATTAAGCAGTTTTAGGATTGGTTCATAATGGCTGGGCTGAAACTGAATTCAAGCGTTAAATGAAGGCACTAAATTACACAAAGTGACAAAAAAGGGGAATGTTTGTCCTAGCAGAGCATTAAATGATGCATTAACCTTGTCCTTCTTCACAAGAACACGTGAAATGTGCTCAGGCTCTGGCAGCACAAGGTCAGTGGGGTGCCAGGAACACCCTGAGCCTGAGAAAGGCCAAAGATCCCCTGGCTATTTTGAGTTTTTTGCTCTGAGCAGCTCAAGGGTTGCTGCCTGGGGCCTCTGAGCAATTATGACAAAGCATTTACCATTCTTTAGCTGGGAGAAAACAAACCTGTGACACTTTTCTTGCATGACACCAATGCCTGTTATTCCTTGCTGGAAAACAGCAGCTCCTTTGTGCCTCACTTCTCTGAGAGCTGGAAAATTAACTGCTCTTCCTCCTGCTCTGAGAGGAAAAGGAATGAAGTGTCAATATTTAGGATTTATTGCATTCTGAAAAGCTCAGACACACAGGAAAACCCTTCCTCCCTCCTAAGGAGATACAGCTCAAACTGAAACAGCAGCCACCAAGCCAAGAGAGAGCTGCTCTTTACATTTCCATTAATAGCTAGGATGTATTAATTACAGTAATTTATGGCTCTGCAGGAGTGATTATTCTAATGCTGATGTAGATATGATTGCTTTACAATACTAATCAAGAAATAAGGATGCAAACCAGCATTTATGTGAAATGTGAAGCTTGTGATTTACAGTGAGGGAGCAGCAAGGCAGCTCTGCCCATCGATCCTTCCTCCTCCTCCTCCTCACTTCCAGCCCCTCTCCCTCAGCTCCACGGCCACAGCACACATTTTGGGGATAATCTCCATGTTTTCTCTCAAATCACTGCATGGCATTGCCATTTCTCTTACTGCTCAAAGCTGGCACTCGTCCATTCTTTGCTTTGCTGCAGATTTTTTTTTCTTTCTGCTTTAATCTTTTCATCTATTTTAGATTTATCCGTGGTTATTGGCTGCTGCTGAGTGCCAAGGGATTCCTGCCAACTGTTCTTTTTAAACCTTTCAAAAATCCAAAATAATTGTGTTTTGAAACCAGATTTTTGTCTGTTGTTTACTCCCCAACACTAAGTTTAAAGTGCTCCAAATGTAATCAAAACAGAATGGTTTTATTTCCCTCCCCTCAAGCACCATGAAATTATCTGTTCTCCCCTGTAAGATCACAGTAAAATGTTGAGGACACTTGTTTTGTTTGAAAGGCACAATTTTCTAACAGAAATAACACTTTTCCATTCATTAATCTTAGCAGAAACTCGACCTGTTAAGAGGATCCCTGCTGAGGAACTTTGGGTTTGATTAGAACAATGAACAATTGATGCTAAAATGAAACTCATCAATGGTTAACTCCAACAGATTCCACCAACTGCACCCTCAAGAAACCCAGATAAACTGTTTATTTAAGTTTTCCCAGATCAACTTTGCTGTTTAATTCTAACATTAGAAAGCCAGAATTATAAAACAAGTTGCAGCAAACCTTCCTGGAGCAAATAAAACAGCTCATTAAACAATTTGCTGATTATTTCTGTTTACTGAGGGCATGTGGCTGCTTTTACCTCCACGGTCTGCAGATTCACATTTAATAAAAGGTGGATTCCTTGTGCTGAGAGCTTTAAAACCATTTTTATTCCCAGTGCATGTTATAAGAAATGTCAGCATGTTCTAATACACAAGCTCTTAAAACCAGGCAAAAATAGTTTTGTTTCATTAAACACTGGGAACAGAATGTAACATTAAAATTTTAATTAAACACTGGATTAACCTGTTCTTCATACTGCTCAAATCCTTTCAGATAAAAAGCAACTAATTAATTCCAAACATGTTTTACCTACTTCATTACCCAGGCTGAATGTTTTTATTAAACCCTACATGTAGTACAATGATTTCAGGGAAAAAAATCCAGATTAATTTACCTGCACATTATAGCACCAGGACATGTCTCTGAAAAACACTAAACCTGCTTTTCTGAATGCTAAGAGAAATTCCTGAACTTCTACATTTCATACAATTTATACCTCAGGTCTAAACCCAAGCACAGCCACCTGTGCTTTTGGAGGGACAGGAACACTGCCCTGGGATGCCACATGAGCAGCACCAAGTGACAGCATCTTCAGTCAGGGAATAATGTTTAGGAGCACTGAAGTGTTATAACCTGCAGTTATACTGACATAATTAAGCTAATTGGGTGTTTTGGCTTCAAAATGCTGTTTTTAAACTCATTTAAGCATCTTTAAGTTGTCAAGATTCCCCCAAATTCCTCATCTTTGCCTCTGCAGCAGACTTTAAATTCAAGTTTGAGATGAAAATGACAAAAAGCAAGCTGGAACCAAGCTACAGATGCAGTTGCATTTGCTGCTGTGGCTGTCAGAGTATTTAAGGGCTCATCTCTGCAGTAATTACTCTCTTAGTGTCTTGTTTAAAATGTAATTACCACACTAAACCCCACTGCCATTATCTGCAGTAAACACACTGCAATCTGTGTACATCTTCTTCACCATTTTACTACAAATTATAGGAGTGCCCAGTGTGTTTATTGAAACTGTTACAGGATGCAAAGTCATTCCTTAATGCAGTAAAGTGACAAAACGCAGCATTTTTTCAAAAATTATTTTAATGTCCATGTAATAAAACACCTTAACTGTTACCATTTTGTAACAGGCAGAAAAATGTTGTGTCTACACAAAATCCTCCAGCTCTGGTGTTTCGTTGGATTCCTTCTGCCTCAGAGATGTTTCCTGCAGCAGCACCTGGAACACAGGAGTAGGGTAAGGTAACCAGCCTTAATCATCGTTAAGGGATTTGTTAATGAGTGAGATATCATCAGAAAACCTTTTGTTCACCACCAGTCAATCTGCCGGTAATTCCAGCAATTTTGGGTTAGTTTCATCACATGATATCACAAGGAAATTGATACATTTATGGCAGAAGCAAGAGCTTTATCTCTTTGTCTACAGTGCAGAAACTCTTACACATTTACTGCCTGTATTTTAATCTAAATGGGTTTTTTTTGGCCCAGAACTTCATTAATTATACATTTAGAGCAGAAACATTTTTGAGACTGCAGCCAAAACCCACCATGTTCAGCTAAGAGCACAATAAATATTAAACTCACCCAGCACTCTCCTCTCTGCTGTCTCAGTGCTTCCCACAGGACTTGTGAAGAGCTGTCACATCAATGGGTGGACATCAACCCCCAGCACGTGGCAGCACAGACCTGCAGGCTCCACCTAAATATATCAGGAAAAAATATTAGGTTTAAATTCTAAGGAAAACAGTTCAAGTGAAAAGCACCTATCTCAAGCTCCTTATATCCTATAAACCTCATTCTAAATTTACATTTCACCTGGTATAAAATTCTATACAGTGCATTGAAACCCATCACCTACCTTCACATCAGGGCCACCTCCCCACCTGCTCCCAATCTTGTTGTGTCACATCCATCTGGAAAGCCCAGGCTCTGCAGAGGAAGTGGAACAGATGGACACAAAGGTTGGATGTTTCCATAGAGATCAAGCTGCCTGATGAGTTTTAAGGGATGATTTCCTAGGTTTAAGCTCATGTGTGTAGCTGCATTTCAGACCAGAACCAGGGTATCGTCAGTTCTCGCATCTGACGGCACTTCCTATTCAGGGTTATCATCATTAACAGCCATTAATTAATTCCTCTAATTAATCACTTAAAACACTGTAGCTTTTATCTCAAACAATTGTACAATCTCCCCTTTATGTATGAAGCATTAACTCTTAACTTGTGTGTACACTAAATCAGTTTTAGTAAGTTTTTATTCAACTTAAGATGTAATTTTTACATGTTATTTTTGACTGATCAGTCCTACATAAAGCATAAAGTACAGCCTGGAATCTTTTTAACAACTTTGCACACTTTAGTACATAGAAAAAATAAAAACTTTAACTTACTGTTCACTTCAAGACATCTTTCTGCTGTGGGAATAAAGCAAGGGAAGTGTTACTAGAATAGTTTTCAACAGTATAAAGTAGGCTTATACAGGGAAAAACAAGAACAAAACCAGACCTGCATGACCAACTCTGTGCTTGTACTTTCACCCGTGTTTGTGGCTACATGAATCACTGAAATACTAATATCATACAGCTTACAGCAGTCCACAATATTCCTATGTAATTTTTAATCAAAAAATTTAGAGTAGTGTAAGAAGCTTGTAAGACTGCATGTACCAACAGGGCAATTTTCAAATTGAAATCGCAAACACTCCAATGCTGTGGGTGTAATTTTTATTCTACAGAAAGGGTCTGGCACATCGAAAAATCGAAGAAAGAGACTAAATTACTGAAACAGCGCTATAAAATCCGATGGACGGCGCTGGATGCCGAGCACCCCTCACAGCAGCGTTACCTGCACGGCCCTCATGGAGCCCCGGGCAGGGCCGTGCCCCGGCCGCGTGTGATCCCCGCCCACAGCAGCGATGCCCGGCAGTGCCCCACACACCCAGCCCCGGCCCGGCCGAGCCTCTCCCGACTTACCGGGGAGGCGTCTCCGCAGCCCTGGCGGGGTCCCCGTCCCGCTGCGCCTCCATGGCCGCCTGAGGAACAAGGGCCGTCAGCCGCCACACGCCGCGCCTCCCCCGCCCCTCCAGTGGTACGGCCCAGCCCACGCGGCCCAGGCAGGCCCGGCGGCCGCTACCATTGCCGAGCCGGGGGAGTGAGCCCTCGCTTCAGCACCCTCAATAGCACGGGTGCCTCGAAGGGCAAGCCAGGCCTAAGCCTTCCCGCTGCCCGCCCTGCAGGCCCCGACCCCAGCCCTGGGCCCGGCCCCCGCATGCCCTCACCAGAACAGCTCCAAGGGCGCAAGACGAAAGGGCGGGAGATATTTCGGCGGCCGCTTATAAAGGCTCGGGCCGTACCACGCCGCGGCGGGGGCGGGTTGTGCCATTGCTCCACAGGCGGGGGTGCACGCAGGCTTCCATTTGTTGCCGTGTGGGCCAGGAGGGAGCGGGACGGCGGAGCCTCGGGGCTCGCCCAAAGCCCGGCCCCAAAGCCCGGCCCGAACCCCCGGATTTGGGCACCACCTCAAGGCAGGGACCCTCGTGTCGCGCCCGGCCCGGCACAGCCCCAGCGAGCAGCGGCCCTGGCCTGGGTTCTGCGTTTTCCAGGAAAACTGGAGAGGTCGGAGTCATTTCAGGCCACTTTTATTTAGAACAGAACAGCTGTTTTTAAATAAAAGTTCCATTCTTTTCACACTGTGTCATCTTGAACTGAAAATAGGGGTGTTTTGGTTTCCTTTTCTCTGTTTGATGCACCAGCCGTTGTTTTAAAAAGAAACACAAAGCCACCTCTGCTTTAAAATCTCACCCTCAACACCACGTGTTTAGTCAGCCTGAAGAACTATTTATCAAAAATACACCTTTTCCAAACAGCAAAAACTCCCTACAAGAAGGACTAGTGTGGTCCTGTAACAAGTCACCCAAAATTCAGTTTTCCCTCCGAGGCACACATTCTCCAGCAAGAGCCAAAGCCAACATTCTCATTGCAATTTTTAACATAAACACATTTTAGTGAAATACAGGTCCTGTGTCTCCCTATCAAACATTAATTTCTGCATCAAATTCTTGTGAGTGATGGTATCTGGGAGGTCAGTAAAAAAATCCAGAATACACAAGCTAAGGACTAAACGGCTGAGCACACACAGACGGGGACTTGGAACAAAATTCTCTTTGCAATCTCTCTCTCCATCAAATAGATGGAAGTTAAAATGCTGAGGAAAAGCATTCACTTAAAATTCAGTGCTCATTTTTAACTACCAAATCCCAGCAGTTCTTGCTCAAGTAACTACAGAAGCCCAAAGCTGGAAAGTATTCCTGATACCAGCACTCTTCAAGGCTTCTCTGTACATCATAAAAAAGCAAAACCAGGCAAACACTCAATTACAAAACCCTCTCCTCCAAAGGTCCCTTCAACAATAAAGCTCTCTTTTTCTTGCAGCTAAGCTACTGTGGGCTCACTATCACACCTAATCCCCCCCCAATCCATAAAAAACACAGCCCTGACCAGTGTGGGGGAATTTTTAAGGCGTATTCATGACAACCTGGAAGGCAGAACCAGAGTTAAGGGTGCCTTTTCCTGAAACACAGGATTGATTTCACACAGCCATCAGCTCAGATCTTTTAGAGCAGTTGAAGAGATCCTCTATTCCCATTAGTTTATCCTTCACCAGTCTTAAATTAGGAATATTGACATGGAAACACCATGCAAGGGTTCCCAATAATCCAGGAGCTTTTGTGGATGAGGTGATTGATTCCCATCTACCAAATCCTTTCAGGAAAAGGTCACAATGGATTCAAAGCAGTAACACAACACAAAGGTTTACTGGCAAAAAGACACTGGTTAAATAAATTTTATCAGGATCTGGAGAGATCAGTGTGATATGGGTGTGATTCTCTGGGAAAGCTTGGGGAGGGGATATTAATGAAAGCACAATAAAATGAGTTATTACAGTGATCAGACATTGCAGTCGTTTCTCTCAACAGTACTTTTATGAGACATTTATATATTCCATAATTAAATAGAAAATCAAGGATGAGTGTCACAAAACAAAGAAATAGTAAGGCTTGAAGCCTGGTCAGCCCCCAGATTGCCCCTCCAGTCACTGTGGCTGTCATTTGACCTTTCATTTTACATGCTGCTATTCTCACACATCATAAAGCAGTAAGAAAAGTTAATTGCAGACTCCTTGCTGAAACCTCAAACCTATTTCAACTTAGTACAAAAATTGGGGGGGGGGCAAAAAAAAAAAAAAAGGAAACATTTGCTTGTTAAAAAGCAGAAATGGGAAGAGAGGTTCATAAACACTTTGGACTGACAGAACCAAGCAACAGGGACAATGCAAACAAATTTCAGACTATTAAAACATTTTTGCTACCTGTTGTTTACCTGAATGTGATGTGCTCCATTATTTCTCACTCAGAATTACTGGCAACCAAAAGAAATGCCACAGGCAACATGAAAAAAAAAAATTGCAGTTGCACACTGATCAAACCCTTTTCCTACCTAGGGAGGGGTGAAAATGTGCAGGTAAAGAAGCTGAATGTAACAAGTCACCCATGTCCACATCCACGTGTACTATACAGGAAGAACATCCAAAATATTGACAGGAGACAGTGATCCTAAAGTTTTCCTTTTCTCTTTCACTTATATAGAGATAGATAACAGCACAGAGGAGAACACCACTAGAGCTTTCACCGTGGCCAACAGGAAGATTCTCACAAATATAAAAATGCTTTCCAGCTGTTGGATTGCTTCAGAACATAATCCAGGTGGAATGAAAAGAATATAATCTCTCTTCATGGAACAACAGCAAAAAAACACCCCAAACCCTCAGGGATTTACACAGTTCTCAAACATCCAACTTGGCAGTCTTCAACATCTCAATCCCTGCTACAGCAGAATGTGGCATCACCAAAATAAATGAGCAGGATTCCTTGGATTCTGGTGGTGCCACTGGGATAACTATATGGAATTGAACTGTATTAAAATGTGTAATGTGGATTTACATTCAGTGTGTTGGAGGAAGGGAATGTGGTAATCAATCCCTTCATGCTTTATCCTTGCTGGCTGCCCACCCAGGAAGCTTTATTGTTATTACTTCAAGAGGAAAGGAAAAGTGCTGGTAAGAGCCAGAAGGGTGAGGCAATGACCTGGATCATGAAATGCCCTGTTCTTTGGATGAAGTGTGTAAAACATTTTGTTAAAAGCCTCCATGATTGAAAATATTAAGAACAGAAAAGGTCTCCTTAAAAATACAGAGCATTTCTGCCTCATCTTTTAAGTTCAAAGCTCAAGGGGAAAAATGTTTTGCTACAATTCACTACAGGTTTGCTGTCATAAACACAGATGACAATGTCCTCCACAGCACAGGGCCAGCCACAGACTCCAGACAAACGTCATTGCTTTTTGTTTTTCAAGTGGTTTATGCTTCTCTTGTTGTAGAAAAGGAACAGAGACACTTCTGGAACCTTCACTGCAGAGTCTTTGCCAGTGTCCAGCTTTTGGGCAAAGGGAATCCTGCCACGCTGCAGAGTCACCACCTCGAGTGGCAGGCTGTGAAACCAGTCATGATTCAGAGTCTGAGCCAGAGCTGCTCTCTCGGCTGATCTCGATTTGTAGGGAGGGTAAATGATCCAAGCGACTCTTTTTTTGCCTGGACTGTTCTTTTTCCTTAATGAGAGCACCCCAAACCCTCTGCAGCTCTGAGTCATCTTCCTCAGGAGATGCCACAGAGTTTTCAGGTTTCTCTGGAGTCTTTTCCTGTGTCTTCGGAGCAGACCCCAATCTGGTCCATAAATTACCTAAGCAGATGAAAAACAAACATTTGTTTTTAATAAACCAGCTAGGACTGAGAAGTCAAGGAACCAGGTCTTCAATTCACTGCATCTCTTCAAACCCTTCATATTCCTCACACCTCAATATTTGGCATGGAACTGATTATGCTTTGAAAAGCAGTTGAAATTAAGCTACAGGAGGCTCAAGGAAATCTGGTTCATGGTTCCCCCCTTCCAGAGGATGCTTAATTCACACCTGAAGTGCCCCTGCATTCCTGAGAGTTGTTTTGGTGCCCACAGTTCTGAAGCAGTCCTTGATTTTCAGTACACCTCCACAAAATTACTGCTCACAAACATTTGCTAATTTATCCTAAATTTCATCCAGCTTCACTCCCCTCATGGCTTTCTGCTGGAATTTCTCTTAGGCTCCAAAAGCAAAGGAATTGCAGAACATTTTCTGCACAGAACTAACCTGATTTCTTCTCTCTGGTGTCAGAGTAGAGGCCTTTTACATCTTGCTTGGGGATTCCCAGCCTGCTGTGCACATCTGAGATTGGTTCTCGACGAGGAGCACAGGTACTGCTTGGAGGTTTGATTTCTGGAGAGTGTGGCCTTTTTCCCAGTCTTTGCCTCACATCTGAGGATATTTTCAGTGATTAAAATGACAAAAAAAAAAAAAAGTTGCATTTACTCTACCTCTACCAGCTCAGTTTATGCTTATTCACTGTTAAAACTAGACAGATTCTCTGTTTTTATTTTTTAGTCTTTTCATTTAAATCTTTCATACTCCGATTTCCTGGCAATTTCTGCAATAAAATTTAGCCAGATTTCATTTCATTTTTGGCAATAAATCTGTCATTTAATGTTTTCAAGATGTGTTCTTTCCAAAAGATAAAAACCTGAGTTATCCAATGGCTTGCTGCATTTCTGGTGTAGCAGCTCAGGGTGTAAATATCCAGCAGCAGGTAAAATTCCATGAAAATTGGTCTGCCTTAAAAACAATGCTTTTCAGATAACAGATATCTTGATTTAGAATTTAGAATTCTGCTTGGTATTTGGCAGAATAAAATAAAAAGAATCTTAAACATATTAATACTTAACCCTTGCTGTGAATTCTGTATTCTGAAGTTTGCTTGGCTTAGCTGGATGTTCCAAATCTTACACAGCGACCAAAATGTGAAGGCAAAGGAAATTTCAGAACCTTCTGCCAACTTGTCAGAGGTCCAAAATGTAAAATATACAAACATAATTGACATTTCATTGATACAAAAAGGTATTTTTCACTTATCAGTCAGGTAATATTACCTTTGTCAGAAGCAGCTGAAATTATACACATTTAAAGCAAAGAAAAAAGTCATTTAAGCTCTGAAAGAAACCCTGCCAATTGCAAAAACATCTATGTTCATTTAATACATTCTTTTATGGAAGTGTAGTCAGTGTTTCACATTTGATTTGGGGCATGACCTTCCCTGTGTGCTGGTTCTGAGCTGCAGAGAATCTCTGCCTCAAGGAGGGAGCAAATCAAAAAGGACAAAGGGGGGAAAACAGGCACAGGCAAAGAAAATGGATAGAAATAAATAACACTAAAAAAGCTTTCCCTAAAGTGTACTTGATTTTTTCCCCAAAGCAATTCCCAACTCAATCTCTTCCTGCAGAAAAACTGTGTGAATGCAGAGTTTATCTGCAGTGGAGCACAGATGTGAAAGAAATGTATTTCAGTGACAATTGTGCCCAACAATGAGTGATGAAATTACCTGATTTGACAGTGCTGTTTGGCTGCCGTGGCCCAGTGTTGTTCTGACGTTTCTCTTCCAACAAAAGCCTCACATCTGCAACTTTCTCCAAGGATCCTTTGCTGCCAATCCTGTTCTTGATGTTGCTGGTGGCTATGCTATCTGCTCGCATGGAATTCCTAAAAGAAATCATAAATTTGATGTCCCCTAAATAAAATTAAATCTAGTATAGTTCTTAAGCCTTCTTATATAGAAAATTACATGGCAGAAAATAGTAATACCAGAATTTCTCTCCTGAGAAACAGAGGTAAAAATATTGCTTAGAAGCTGTTCAAGCCAGAATCTTAAATTTAATAATAATCCCATTAATACTTCAGTATCGATTGCAAGGCAGGTTTGCCTCCCTTAAGGCTGTGCCTCTGGGTCAAAACTCAAAGCAGGGAAGCAGCCTCAAAACTGGTGACATTATAATGAATATAACCACCCCACTGAAGGCACACATGGCTACGTCATTGTATTAATCTCCAATATATATAATTTTGGTTAGTAAGCCCATAATGAAGATAAATTTCTTTTTGTCATCAACACTTAAAGGTTATTTTTCTTTCTAAGAAAAAGAGCAGAGGGCAAAGAGGAAACAGAAGGAGAAGCTATTTCTGCCTGACCTAGCTATGAAATGCAAGAAGTTAATTGTGGTTGTTTGCATAAATTTCTATTGATACTACTTCAAGTTTCATTGTTATTAATAAGCAAGGATAGAGAGATCTGTTTAAAGGCTGTATTTAAAAAATGTTAATTCTATTAAAAGCCTGGTTTCTGTATTTATTGTTAGACTATCTACTACAAAATTCTATTAAGAAGTGAAAAACAATTTCAAGTTTGTCTTCAAGCTTTGACAGCTCTGTCACTAAAACCAGGAAAGCCTTTTCACTGCTACTTTTAAAGACTAAGAAACTTTTACCTAATATTTTTCAGCTGTGACTCCACCTCATCTGCATACATGGTCATCTTCATGCTTTTTTTGGGTGAGGGGGTGGAGATCATTTTCAGTTCCAGGTCATAGTCCATCTCATCAGAGTCAGAGGTGCTGGCACTGGATCTCCTCGCGGCGCTGCGCTCCCGCGACTGCTTGAAAGCCTGCAGCTCATCCCGGTACTCCACCACCACCCTGTCATCTTCATCCATATCCTGATCTTCCTCCTCCTCCTCTTCCTCCTCAATGGGCTCTTCAGGAACATTTACCAAGCCTGCAGCAAAACAAACTCATTCTGACCAACTGAATTTTAGCTTGAAAACCAAGACAATGAAACCCTCCCACCTCGCTGTAATGAATGATCTACAAATGAGTCTGTAGTTCTTTTAGGAGCTCTCTCTTCTTAGAGAGAATATTTTGTTAAATATTTTAAGTGGAATCAATAAGTGGAATAAAACTGCCCTGGTGTTCACTACCTCAGAGGCCTGGCCAAGCACAAAGCTGGATAGTCACTGAAGTACAACTGCCTCTTGAAGAAGGTGCAGTTCTTCCTTCCTGAGCTAAGCACAATTCCTAGGATGGATCTTACAGGGCTTAATGTGCCAGCTGCTGGCTCTGCAAAAATCCTTTCAAGTGCTGCAAGCAGCAATGTCAAAAAGAACACAGGTGTCATTATTATGAATTCATCACAGACACTGATTTAAATAGAAACAACTTCAATTTAGTCATCACCAGCACTCAGACATCTCTTCAGACAGCACTACATGACCAACATAGAAAATTTTCCATGAGATTTGACACATCCAGGCTGTATTTTTAACAGGCCAATCACACTTTACTTATGTCAGATTTTTACAGCCATTATTTTTCTACTTTAGGCAGTAGATTAAGATATTTGAGCCTAATTAACAGAATTTCCTAATCTCTATTGTTCTGCATGTAGGGATTGCTTTCCACAGACTGCAAGAATTGACTTAGCAAGTATGACAAATTGCCAAGAAGTCTGAAGAAGTTGTTCATTCCCTTCTTTTAGCCTTTGATACCACAGTCCCCATGCCCTAAATTTGTACAGGAAAAATGTCACATAAAATGCAGCAGCTATTTTGGGAAGCAAGGAGCAACACGGAGCTTCTGCTTCAGGAACTTCCTGTAAACTTTTAAAATGGATTCAGATTTATTTATTTTTTAAGAAAACTTCCACACATCCCAGGGATTTGGTGAGGCACTGCTCAAACTCCTACCCAGCCCTCCATGTCCCAGTGTCCCCACAGGGCTGTCCCAGTGCCACCAGTTACCTGAATGCCGATGTTTATAGGGAGGAGTCAGGCCAACATCGTCCCCAATCAGCGTCCTCTTCTTGATCACATCCCGATGGATTCGACGGGAATGGTACCTTCTTTTCCTGGAAGACCAGAGAGAGGATGACATTCCTGTCAGGGGAATTCTGGCTCACTCATTTTCACCTACTTTAACAGCAATTATCACCTACTTTAACAGCACACAAATGTCAGAGATCTGGTCTGAATGTTTTGAAACTTTTATTTTCATGAGAAAATTCTCTCTTTGTAAATTCACACTCACACTGCAAAAACATTATTTACACAGAAGCCTCTACATAAACTGAATAGAAAGAAAAGCCACAAATTAAAAGAGCTTCAGATAAGCTTGTCCAATTACTTACAGTGTTCCAATTCTTCTGTCCAACACTCACCAAGAATTGCTAAGAATTCCTTTCATGCCTCCATAATTTGGATTGCCATATTTCATGTAATACTGGCTTCTCCTTGCAGCTCCCAGCTCCTTTTTGTCATCTGCAAAAAACATAAATTATAGGGATTTTTCCCTCTCAGAATATAACTACATCACAGCATAAAAATAAATAACCAAAGACACAGAGAGTGAGACTGAGTATGCCTTAAAATAAGCATTAATTCACCCTCCTCCATGAAGGATTCAATTTTGCTGACACCTCTGGAATTTCTCCTACCACTACAGTTTTATTTGTGTCTAGAAACTGAATTCCAGGGAGACTGGGTTTCTACAGATGAGTTTAAGAGAGCATTGCATCCTCCTGTCACTGCTGGAGGCTCCACTCACCTTCCTCATCACCTTTCTTCTCTTTATGAATGTGCCACTTCCTCATGGGCCAGAAGTTACATGGATTTTCATTTTACTCATAAATAAAATAAGTATTTAGCAACAATTTCCATTAATCCCTTGTTGGCATCTCAAGTTATACCCATATTTATAAAATGTGGAATTTACTTCTGGAAAAAAGCATCATAAAACTTATTCTATGGAACTGGGAGGAATGGCCTGAGCCCAAGATACAATTCCCAGGTACAATAATTGTCATGCAACTCCAAGTGGATTTAACTGACACAAGAAATGTGGATTTGTGGCAAAATCTTAACACCTAACAATTAGCAAAAAAATAACTTTTAAATAAGAAGTAGGCACTTCAAGTCATTAATTCATCAACAAATAAAACTACAACAAGCAATTAATTCAGTGTGCTTGTTAAGGTGGTCATTTACCTTTAGTAGCAAATCTCATGAACAGCTTGTTTCCTTTAGCCAGTTTATTGGCAGGGCGAAGGTCATTACGCAGCAGAGAATCCTCTTCTACTTGGGAGAGGGCATCCAACTTTGGGGGCAAAAAAGGTATTTTGGACTCAAAAATAAAATGAGTGTTGAACAAAAAGGGATTGCTTACAAAGAAGCAATCAAGTGGTTATTAAGGAAGTCACTTTTCAAACGATGTTCAAATGAGCTGGGTTTTTTTTCTTGACAAGCCAAAGTTAATTTTTAATGCAAATTGCCCTGAGAGTTTAAAACATTTCCTTCTCTTGCTCTATAACATGAACTCAGATTATTAAATCCAGTAATTGTCAAATGACTCTACATTACTGACTGAAATGCAGAAAATAAATAGCACAACTTAGACACGGAAAAAAAAGGGTTTTTTTCCATTTCATATCTAAATGATTTTATTAACAGGTTCTCATGCCCTCACACAGTGAATAAAAACCTTTCTTTTTCATTTACAGCTGCTTTCTAGAAACTAAAATTCAGACTCCCATGATGTAGGAGTGTTCAGTGAGCCAGTCCTAAAGGAAATCCTAATCACACCTATTATACACTCAGCCAGTGAAGGTTAAATTGCTCCCAGGACATCACTGGGTGTGCTGATTCCCACAGATCCATGGGCAGCCTAAATCCCATTGGTCTCTAAGCACTTTCCCTGCTAAAAGGTCATTGCTTTCCATTATTGTTCTTTCACTGCCTCCTCTCAGCAGAAAAGACAAGCCAGGCTCACTTAAAACTCTCCAAAATCTATTTTCATAAAGCACTTTACATTGGGATTACTACCACCAGCACACCTGCACTCCCTCTCACTCCCCATATAATTTATTTTGATAATTAAATCATGAATTGCAAATATCAACCTAAAATGCTGTGAAAACTTCACACCAGCCAGAGCAAAACTTCCATAGCAGAGTTTCCACTCTCCCTCTGTACTGACCTCCACATCACTGGGATTGTCATCCTCAACCTCTCCTTCTTCAGTCTCATCATCAGAGCTTTCCTCCTGTTTTTCTAAGCAAAATAATTGGGGAAAAAAAAAAAGAAACAAAAACCAAGCTCCATTTTAGTATGTCAGTCTCATTTGATTTATGATTACCTACATTGTTTGAGATCAGCCTGAAGGGGTTTTCCTTTCTCCTGGGCAGCCTAGGGAATAATCAAAGCAGTGAATGCCTGTGAAGTGGAGCCCCCAGAGCAGTGAAATTCAGGGCCCTGTGCCTGCAGCAGCAGCACTTGTGCATCAGGAGCTGAGCTCTTTGAAAGGAAGGCCAAGACACTAAAGGCACATAAAAGCCTTCCCTTTTAAAATGCCTACAAATATCCAATACTGACAGTGTAAAACAGGTTATTAATCAAAAGCTGAGAGAGAGCGAGAGCGGTAGAAAGGAAAAGAAACAACCTTAATGATTTAATTTTACTGTGAAATAACTAATAAAGAAGTGAATGCTTCCAGAACTGCTAAAATTGTGAGCTGCTTTGGTTTTTCAGAGTTCTTTTTAGCTCAGTGTAAGAAAATTCATGCTGATTTTTTCCCAAAGTCCCCAAGAAATAAAATATTGTAAAAAAGTAATGACTATGGATATCCATAAAATGTGATATGCCAATTCCATTTGCAAAGATCTCAAAGTATTTCATAGGCCTAAGATTAAAAAACCCTCTTTTATATTTCAGAGTTCCTTATCTTAAATCTCATCCAACAATAAATAAAAAAACTTAAAATAGAGAGGGGCAGCTGTTCAAAAGATTCTGAAAATATTCCTGAGTGAAAACAATAAAGCACAATTAACCAAACTGAAACCAAAGAGAGAATTTAAGTAAACAAATTACCCAGATTCAAACCTGAATAATTAAGTTCTGTCAGGGAGAGTATTCATGCATTTTTCTCCCTCACAAATTAGAAGCTTCTCATAGCAAAGACCAATCTTTTGCTTCCCTAAATGTCTAAATAGCCCTGAAATTCCTGTCTAAAAAAGGAATGTAACCAAGCCAGATGACTCCAGGGTATCTGTATGCATCTCACACCTTAAGATGTAATTGAACAGTCTGTACTTTCCTTACTATCCCACTTTTCCAGATGAACGGGAGTAATTCAGATGACAGTTCTTATTTTCAGATGTGGTGTAATGATAATATAAGATGCAATTCATAGCAATCAGAATTAAATACATATATTTATGCTCCATTTAAGCAATGTCCCTAATCTACAAAAATTTCATAACAGGTCTTACTCAAAGCTTTATCAACATTTGGCAAAAATTGAAGTCATGTGGATGGTTGAGGAGCCACTGCTCTGTGGAGAAAAGCAACTTGAAAAGGGGGTGAATTAGAAGAATCTGTAAGTTTAACAAAGCCTTAAACACCAAATTTCCCAGAAAGGCTCTTGGAGGCACTGCAGATATCTAACAATGAGGTTGGCTCCTTGCATTTAGGTCACAAATAGCATTTTTAAGGAAAATCTATGGAAAAGCTAATAAATAGAACATCTTTTTGTCTGTATCATGTGACAGAGCACCTGCAACCACAGCACTCACAGCAGCCTAAGAGCAAAACAGTCCTCAGGTAGCAAAATGCAGTTTTAAACTTCCACACATAAAAGGAAAATGAATTTACAATCAAGGCAGTCAGGTATCAGGCTTATCACAACACTGAGATGTACTTTTGCTGCTCTGCTCTTTTATACCCAACCTTTTAACAACTTCTTTCTTAAAAGGCCAACAGCCAAATTTAGAGCTGATGCACAGCCTGGTGAAGTGATGCACTGTCATGCTGGTGTGAGGGATACACTTGAAGGATGGTGGTGCATCAAAAAGGAATTAGCTGTGGCATTTCAAAAATAGGCCATTTTCTCACACCTGCTTTTTGCCCACTTTGCCTGCCTTTGTAGGCACAGAGCTATTTCTGTGCACCATGTCCCACTATAAATACCAGCCCTCAGTATCACCCTCATCTAACATGTTTAGTATCGACTGAATTACTGCTTTTGGTCTAGCTCCAACCCACCTTTTAAGAAGCAGCTTCTTCAAAAGGTTTCCAAGATGAAAGCCTTTTTTAAAGTGGCAGAATACATTTACCTGAAACTATATGATAGAAGCTCCTTCAGTAATTTAGGTTATGCAATACCCCAGCACAAGTTTAAAGTTTCATTGATTTAATGAGATGATGTCTGTATTTGCATATCTCGATCTACCTTTCTTGGTTTTTTCAGCTGTCTTCTCTTCATTGTTTTCTCTGCTCTTTGTTTTCTCCTGATCAGGCAGGGAACTCATATTTATTAGAGCCCGTGTTGCTGTCACTTCATCAAGCCAGACCACATTACCTGTGACAGACAGAAACACACACAAAACTCAAATGCAGTTTGTGTCATCGAGCAGTCACATCTCCCCTGCCTTGCTGGAGGGAAATGAATGGCAAAATTCAGGAATGACAGAAAACCCATTAGATCTCTTGCAGGGAAAGTCATATTCTTCAACACACCAGATAAGCTGGAGGACACACCATTTTAAGCTTCTTACAAAACACAAGAGCTGATCAAAACCCCCAAAATCACTAAAATGCACAACTGTAGATTTTAGAGGCTTCCTAAGCACAGCAAAGCAGGGCACTGATCAGGGGTCAGTGTAGCCATGTGTTCCCACACAAATGTGATTAAGGGAGCAGCAGGGGGCAGGAATGAAGCCTGGATTTTTTTTCCCCTTTGGCAACTTAACAGAACCTTGGACTTCACTGCAGAATTCTGTTAAATCTTTTCCAAAAAGCAGGAAAATAGGGGGAAATAGGAGACTGCTCGAGCCCTTTGCACAGATTATAGAGTACATAGGTTAGCAGTATCATTCAGGATGTGCCTCAAGTATCAGCAGATGGCACTAAAATATATATTATTAGGCCAATTAAAAGCATTTCATAGATGTTGAAAGCTAAAACTGCATAGAAACAGGATTTGAACAAAAGCTTTCTGCATTTAGTGCAAATACAGCAGCAAATGTGTCTGTTCTGCTGTCTGTTCTGAGTGGATTCAGATATCAAGAAAACTGGAAAGTGACCCAAAGTAAGAGATTCTCTCTTAAATTACTCAGACAAGAATTACAAGGTGAAGAACATCCAGATATTAACTTCAATGATTGGTTAATACATTTACTTTTTTTTCCAGTCTACCACCTCAAAATTTTCAAAACCTTTATAATTTCACGTTCATCAGTTTGAAGCACAGAACACTAAATTCACCTTTGCATTAAGTCACCTTAAGATGTAATTCAGTTGGGAACACTGAAGTTTTTGCCATGATGCAAAGCTGTGCTGCAAAGAAAAAGCTTCTTCTTGATATTTTCACCAAGTGTAGCTGACATGGTAACTCAGATACAGCATGAAAATTCACCATTAAAAAAATATGTGCAATAACTGTAATACTATATAACTATATACTAAACAACCCTGAAGCCTTAATTTTCACATTAATTTATTCATGTAGCATATAAGAAAAAAGAAACAGACAATCTTAGAAATGAAGCCTCAGATAGAGAGTTAAGCTGTGCATTTCCAAGCTCATGCATCAGCACAGGTCCATCCAGTAGCTCTGTACTGCAATTATCCATCCAGGGATCAAATTTTCTATCAGCTTGTGCCAGTACTTCAAGCTGTCACATGCAGTGACTTCAAGGTTACCAGTATTTTGTAGAACACCATCTATTTTGTCTTGCACTGGAACATAATTTCTTCAGGGTCACTCCAGAGAATGAAGCTACTGATTCTCAGCCTTTAGCCATGCTAAAAGCCAGTAACTTTCCAGCAATTTGGAAAACCTACACTGGTTCCTATTTCTTTTGATATGATTTCAGGCACAAGGTTTGTAAGCACTAGACCATCTCAGAGTATTCCAGTTCCATGATCCAGCACCCAGCTGGAGCAGAAAGCTCTTCTAAAGCCTTCAGTGTCAGTGAGGAAACTCTCAATCTCCTTTGATCTTGCTGGCAATCTCATTCCCTAAAACAGCCCTTGCCATGAGCACCCACATTCCTTTTCCAGTCTATGGAAATCACATCCCGCTGCCACCTCCTTCCTCCCACCCCTTTCTCCTGGAGTATGCACTACACAAATATGGCAACAAGTCTCCTCCTCCACATAAAACCATCCCAACCTGCCCAACTGCAGGGCTCAATCACCTTCTCTCAGATAAACTATTTATGTCAAGGTGGAAGCAGCACATAATTTTAGACCTTTTTCTTTTTCCACTTAGAGGTACAGCTATGACCAGCATTTAAAAAAATAAAGTAAGAATTACACTCTGTTTTACTTACATGAGGTGTCATCCAGCCACTCGATATGAGCAGGAGGATACTCTTTGAAATAGGCAAAGATGTCCTGGGTACTCATCTCATCCACTCCACAAATGTAAATGGTGTCCAGTCTTACTTTAGGAATTGCTATAAAGAGGAAAAGACAAAAAAGTGGTACTTACTCCAAGCTTTCAAATTACTAACATAGGGGTTTATAAAGCAAATACTTAAAAACAAACTGAAGAGGAACTAAATGAGGTGAAGCATGACATAGACCATAACTTAATTTATTCTTCCACAATGCAAAACTTCCATTAATTGAAAATTAAAAGAGGTTACAAGCACTGGTAGATACAGAGACTGCACAGCAACCAAACAACTTGAAAACCACTCCTTTTCTCTTTAAACACTGCCAAAGTGCTATCATTAAGTACTAAACAGCCAGAACAAAACAAGGCCCTGCACAAAGCACTTTCCACTTTTATCACCTGATGGGGAGCTGTTACAGGCCACAGCTTATCAGGTCCAAGCTGCCAGTTGGAAAAAAAAGCCTTGAGAACGATTAACTGGGTGCCAAAAGCACCAATCTGTTGTGCACACATCTCCTGGCTTCTATTCCAGCTTGCCATCAGTGCAGCTTCACTGTGTGTACAGCACAGTCTGATCTCCCTGTGCACAGGACACAGAGCCCTTCCTCCACCTGTACCCACACAGTGCTCCATGGCTTTTACAAAGCATTTAAGGATCCTTAAAGTAGCACTGATCCACAAGATGAATCTTGGGCATGTAGCACTAGTAAATAAGGCACACAGAAAATGGGGGTTTTTTTGTCCTGGGGTTGGTAAAACAAGGAGTGAACTGGCAAGTGTCAAAAAGGTTAAAAAGTAATGACGTGCAAATGAAAAGGTGGAAAAAACCCGAAGTGATTCCTTCTGGCAGCAATCTGGAAAATCCTCTGGGAATGCAGAAAATATTGCAAGATAAGTCAAGACACTGTGAGGAAGTAAACAAAGGGATCTTTTCTCTTGACTGCTGGATGAACTCGTACCTTTCTTCATCATGTCCCGATCCAGGGCCACGTTCCTCTGGGCAAGATTCACCTCAGCCCGAAAATGAAAGCGTTTGGCTCTTTGTTCCTTCTTTTCAATTGCTTCCTGCAAAATGCAAACCAATCCACTCAAAACAGGAATCAGGAGCACCCTCAACAAGCTGCACTGAGGATACTTAAAAATCTACCAGATAGCAACAGTTTATATTAATAATTTTATTCATTCTGAAGAGACCTGTAGGTTTCAGAATGTAGAAGCAGTTCACCAAAATATTTCTGTGTCACGGAACAGTTTTTGTGCAGGTCCAAGAATGGCAATCAGGATGCATGGAAAACAAGGTGTCTTGGACAACACAGACTCCATGATGGAATGGGAACTTTATCTATTCCTTATTAACAATTTATTAAAAAAAAAAACTCTTTTAAAAGAAGTATTTCTATCACAGGCAAAATACATGTTTTAATATTATGAACATTTTTCTCTATGTGTTTTTTAAAAATATACAAAAGTGTGAATTTGTTTCTCTGAGCACGAATTTAGAGCCAGAGAGCTGGCTGTAGAGAACTTTTTGGACTGGCAGTTCAGGGTCCTCTTCTGCAGCTCATGAGCAACAGCCTGCCTGGAACTTGAGCAATTTTGGAAACTGACTGAGAAGCTCCTTGTTCCCCAGATTTTATTAGGAAGCATTATAGGTTTTTGGATCTCTGGAACACACACTGTGATTCATACCAGCTGTCTGAACACCAGGCTAAGCCTTTGGTGTGTGTTGGGGAAAAAAAGAAATGAAATGGTTCCACCTCTCCAGTGGCAAAAATGACAAAATGTTGAAGAGCCATAGCACAAAAATTACCTTGGAGGTTACATCTATTCCAGTAATGAAACTTCCAGCTTTGTTTTCATATCTCCTGCTGGTGTCCTGAAACAAAGCAAAATGGTGATGAAATCTCAATGAGCACTGAAAGCAACACACTTGTTACACTGAAAAAGACACCTGATCATTTCCATAAGAAATAGATCCCCTTTTCCTTGATTCCTACATCTCCAGACTGACAGGCACACGAGCAATAACTTTCTCTGAAGTCAGTGAAAGTAAAAGCACATGAACTGAACCAAACTTCCCTTACTGTAAGGATTCTTTCCTTTGACAGAATTTAGTTTCCATGTCAGCTGCTGCCAAACTTTTTACTCTCTCAGCAATACAGGGAAAGTCGTCAGATATTTTACCCAAGTAAGACTTCCACAATTTTGGGGTTGGGTATGATTTCCTTGTAAAACATGAGCAGATTTAACATGATACCTGACTGCTGAAATGTCAGTTTGCAGCTTTTAATCTCAAAAAGTGAGAACACCAAGCCACATCCACAATGAAACAAGTAACTTTTTATTCCCTTCATTATTTCAACCCCAAATTTCAAATACCAAGGTGAAACACTACTGTTTTAATACTGATAGAGGGCAAAAATGGAGAATGATGGGGGAAAAAAATTACAAGTTTCCTGTCCATCAACCAGGACTGCTGAATTCAGAGAGGGACTAAACACCACAGCCCCTGGACCAATGACCCAATTCTATGCCCTCTATTGTTTGCATCTGTAAAATGGCACCTCTTCATTCTGACACCCTCAGCCATCAAAAGCTGGGACCTGGAGGAACACCTCTTGCTTTCTTTAGGAGTAAACGTGTTCTTTACACTTGTGCAATAATTACTTTGGCTAAAGGACCACTTCTAGAAGTAGGTTAGTCTCAGTTTAGAAAGACTGAGGAACACACACAATCCAACTGCTTTTCTTAGTAACAGCATCAAAGTTCCTCTAATGCTGCCAAATGTTCCGAGTTACTAGAAAAAGAAAAGCAAAATAAATATGATTTTTAATGCTGAAAACCCCCACTGTCTGAGGGTGACTCACGGAGCACAAGGAAGTACAGCACGGTGCTGTCTCTCAGGCCACATGTTGGGTAGAAGCACAAACACGTTGGGAGACCAGCTAATTAAAGATTAGCTTCCAAAACAATTTTCACCCAAGTTTTGAGAGCAAAAGACTACTTAGGTTTCTAGAACTCTGACCCGTTTTCAGTTGTTGAATCTAATCCTACTAAAACTTGTACAGAAACAATCAGTGAGAGTGAAAAAGGGCAGAAAAATATTGGGCAGAAAACCCCCAAACCCTCCTCATGAGAGCCCACACTCCCAGCTCTGCTATCCCGCGGTCAGCCCCCGTTCCCTGCTCCCACAGGTATTCCTGTACACTCTCCCACCCACAACCTCCTCTGCACCCCAAATCCTGTTCTCCGCCGCCTCCTTTATTCCTTTCCTTCCCAAGCACATCCCGCCCGCTCCTCAGGACTCGCCCCCGAGTCCCCCCTCCTGTCCCCGCTCCCACATCCCTGCTTCACCCAAGAATCCCCCCCAAAAGCCCTCACAGAGCGCCCGGACACCTCCAGCCGCCGGACCCAGCCCCTCCTCGCCCACACCTCTCGGCCCTCACCGGGATGAGCTCCCGCAGCGAGCGCCTCACGGGGATGGTCTCCAGCTCGCCCTCTTCCACCTCCATGGGCTCGGGCTCGGGGCCGCGCGGCTCCGCCGTGGTCGTGCTCGCCTCCGCCTTCACCGAGATCCGCAGGCCCCGCACGGCCGCCATGGCTCCGCCAGGCCCGCCCAGCGCGGCCAGCGAGACGAGCGCGGCGCGGCACAGAGCGGTGGGGCGGCACCGAGCGCGGAGAGCGGCCAGGAACGCCGGGCGGGCGGAGCGCAGTGGCCCCGAGCGCCGCCCGCAGCACCGCTCAGCTGGATCCCCGCATCCAGCGCACCCCCGGGACCGAGCGAGCCCCGAGACCCAGAGCACTCCAAACCCAGCAAACCCCGCATCCAGCGCACCCCCGGGACCGAGCGAGCCCCGAGACCCACGGCACTCCAAACCCAACAAACCCCGCATCCAGCGCACCCCCGGGACCGAGCGAACCCCGAGACCCAGAGCACTCCAAACCCAGCAAACCCCGAATCCGGCGCACCCCCAAGACCGAGCGAACCCGCTGAGCCCGGCACACCCCGAATCTAACGCACCCCTTGAGCCCAATGCATCTGGAGCCCTGTTAACCCCCGGAGCCCAGCGCAATGCGAATTCAACTCACCCCGAATCTAACGCACCCCAAGACCCAGCGCACCCTGAGCCCAGCACCTCCGAGACCCAGCGCACCCCAAATCGGACGCGCACCGAGCCCAGGACACTCCCAAGCCCGGTGCACCGCGAGCCCGGTGCACCCCCGAACCTCCCCGAGCCTCAGCACACCCCGAGCCCGCTGTTCACCGAGCCCAGCGCAGCCCTGAGCCCGGCACATCCCGGGCCGGACGGAGCCGATTAAGGGCCCGGGGGCTCAGGGTGGAGAACGGGCACGGGGCCGGGGCCGAGCGCGGCTACAGCGGGCGGGAGGGCGGCCTCGCCGTGTCTCCGCGTACCCCGACCCGGGGAAAGGCACGTGTTGAGCAGACAAACACAGAACTTAATTCCCTACAAAGATTTTTTTTTAAACTATCTGAACTCTAATGTTCAATTTCCCCCTCCCCTCCATACGAGCGGAATGTTACACCTCTGATAAAACTGAATTATTCTCAGCTCGCAGTTCTCTGCAGTGTTGTGTCCCCACTGTTCTGTGGCTCAGTTATTCTTTTTGTCGTCCTGTCCCAAGATGTTCAGGCTGTTCCTGGAGAACAGTCCCGGCTTCTCTTGGCCTAAATAAACCACATGATTTTACCCGTTCCCATGAGACAAGTTCTTCATTCCCCTAATTACACTAATCAGTTCCATTCCTGCACAGCAGACCAGAGCCCTGTTGTAGCTCAGGAGTTGCTTCTGCTTTGGCATCATTATTTCACACCACAACTGCCAGGCTACACAGCCATATCCCATTGTCATTGTGTGTTATCATCACACCATTAAGAATTCCTACTACTTCTCCAGCTGCAGGACCCTTCCCTCCAGCTCAGGCTACTCCATGCCTTATTTCTGCACATTTTACAAATAAACCCACTCCAGTCCATCCCCTATAGTACGTCACTTTCCCTCTGAGTTCATGGTACTTCCCAGGAAAATTCAAATTTAGACTTTGTCACGAAGACATTTCTCAGCTGTCAGCATAAAGGCTCCTCCTCTTACACAAAATCCAGCGGGATCAAATGATCATCACTCACTCCAAGATTATTTATTCTCAAGTGTTCACACAGAGCTCTTACACAATGGCTCATGTCACTTTGCTTCACGAAAAGTGCTACATTTGGTGCTGATATCCCACAGCAGCACCTGGCAGGAACTTCAGACACATGTGACACTTCCAAGCCAGGTGTGACCAGTTCTGGCAGAAGCCGTGCATGAGGTGAAGAAAAGGAATGAACAGGACACAGGCACCTCCTGCGAGCAGCAGAGTCTGAGCCAATTGCAAGAGGAAACATTTCTGTGACAGAAATGCTGTTTCTTCAGGTCACAGAGAAAAGAAACCAAGATATGGAACTTCTCTTCCTTTAGTTTTAATTTTCTAAGTAGGACACAGTACTGCCATGTGATCTAGACCAACTTGACAAAGCCAAACCCTTCAAGGAACCGTTGGGACAGGATTACATGACACCAGGTGACCTTGCACTGCTGTCAGCAGAGAGCAGCTGAACCTTGGCTCTAACCCAGGTGTTTCCTTATTTTGTTTTAACATCCCTGAATGTCACCTTGGACAGAACATTGCTGTACTACTGCCCTCGATGCCTGGCACCTTTTCAAGACTCACTCATTGAACTCAGCAAGAAACTTTCTACTGATTAACTAGTTTTAGACTTGTTGCCAAAATTTTAGAGCTTCCTAGGAAAAAGCAATCTCTGGCCAACTGGAAGGGACAATAAAATCAGGAGAGGGAAACCAAACCTGGGTACCAGTGGGACTTTTACTGCCAGGTGGGTGAATAGAATGTTTTCACAATATATTACTACTTCTTTCAGAATCTTGTTATTTACAGTGAATTCTTCAGCATTACAAGCTGATTTAGTTTTGTTCTTCTGAGACTTCATCCCAGAGCTTTGGTTTTCTTTTGCATTCCTCTCTGTGTGCAATCCCTCTGCCTGTGAAAGATCACCTGAACTCTTAAAATGTTGTTTTCAAACCTGTAGGAAGCAGGTTTGGGCAGAAGGACTCTGCCTTGTAGCCTTTGTGCAGCAAGGATGGGTCAAGGGTAATAAACTACTGAGAGGTTCAGTGTTTAAACAGGGGAAGAAAAAGAAATTTGGGAAAATCTAACAGTCATTATCAGAAACTCTAAGAAAGGAGAAAGGTTTTTACAAATAATGAAGGTGAGAAGGTGGCTATAGAAGAGATGCTATGGACAACCCATCCCTGGAAGTAATCAAGGCCAGGCTGGATGGAGCTCTCAACAACCTGGTCTAGTGGAAGGTGTCCCTGTCCACGGCTGGGGGTTGGACCTGGATGATCTACGAGATCCGTTCCACCCCAAACCATTCCATGATCCTGTGAAACCATTCCAGCATAAAAACACCCACTGGGGCGATTTAGGGCAGGAGCGTTATTCGTTTCCCGGTTTTGACCACCAGAGGGAGCTCGTGCAACAGAAGTCCCAACGTGAGCGAAAAACAAAAACCAAAACCTGATGGAAAACACCAATTCCTGCAGTTTTGGGGTTCGGCTGAAAACGGGAGATGGGGACTGGGAAGGGAGGGGAAAAAAAGAAAAGTCTGTCGGCTCTCAGTGAAATGGAGGCTTTTTTTTGCAGTGGTCTGGCAGTAGTCAGAAAAATGGGGAATTTTTCCCAGATAAAGTCTTGGTTGATTGTTTGTTTGTGGTCTGTGAACACTGAACAGAATGGACACGTGTTCCTGAAGATATGATTTAACTCTCATGCTGTCCTGGGCTCTCAACAAGGATCTGCAGCTTTCAAACCTGTGAAAAACCCATGGCAGTGTGTGTGCTATTCCTGCAGCTGGCCAGCAAACCTCCCACATCACCACGGAAACTGGGACTGGGCTCCAAATAGATTATGGCTCGCTCCTACCTCCAGTCCATCTGGAGAGAGAACGGGATCAGCAGAGGAAGGATGTTCATTTGTGAAGCCATCGGATAAGCTGAAATCAAGCACCTGGTGTTTTCCTATGGCTTTGATGAACCACAGGCTCTCCACCTGTAAGACAGAATATTTTCTCACTGGGATTTTGTGATGGTTAATACAACCCTAGTTATCTGACACAATGCCAGAGTCCCATCCAGGAGACAGCTACAGGGCCCTACAAAAAAGCAGGATATTGGGAGGCAGGGAAGAGCACAGCACCCTCACAGTCAGGGACAGCTGTGCTCTAATATTGTTTATGCAAGTGCTGCCACAGGGAGACCACACAGTTGAAAAAGCACATTCCTTTCTGGAAAAAAAGCTCACAGAACTGAGCAGAGCTGGAGCAGAATTCTATATACACTGACAGATATTACTCTGGGATTTAAGAGATCTTGGAGAACAAACTAAAAGTGGCAAATATTGCTTTGTTCTCCCTAATATAATTCTTTGTGCATGCCCCCACACACATGGTTCCTCTGTGGCACCAGTGAAACTTAAGCTGTTCCCTGTTTCTCTGTGGTAATGCAGTCAGTGAACTGCCCTGAATAAAATGAAACTTTTTCTTTTGCAGGGCTATTTTTAACCCAGAACAGCTCGTTGGCCCAATTCAGTGTGTAGTCCCACAAAAAGCAGCTGTGCTTTCATTCCCACAGTGGGGTGGGAATATGTGGCTGGCAGGGAGGATGAGGACAGACACAGCTGGCACAGCCCTGAAGGAAAACAGTGAGCTGCAGCCTTTAATGTGTGGAATCACAGAACATCCTGGGTTGGAAGGGACTCACAAGGACCATCCATTCCAACTCCTGACCCTTCACAGAACACCCCAATAATCCCACCTCTGTGCATCTCTGGGAGGGTTGTCTGGAGCTCTGCAGCCTCGGGGCTGTGCCCATTCCCTGGGGAGCCTGGTCAGTGCCCCAGCACCCTGTGGGGCAAGAACCTTTTCCTAATATCCAACCTAAACCTTCCCTGGCACAGCTCCAGCTGCTCCCTTAGGTCGTGTCCCCGATTACAGAGATCTGAGGTTGGTGCTGCCCCTCAGGAGGATGTTGAAGACCACAATGAGGTCTGACCTCAGTCTCTTTTCTCCAGGCTGAACAAACCAGGTGACCTCGGTCCCTTCTTATATGGCTCTCTCCAGATCATCGTTGTAGCCTCCTCAGGCAAGGAATGGTGTGGCAGCAGGGCCAGGGAAGGGATTGTCCCCCTATGCTGGGCACTGGTTAGGCCACACTTTGGAGCACTGTGTCCAGTTCTGGGTCCCTCAATTCAGGGAGGACATCGAGGGGCTGGAGCATGTCCAGAGAAGGGAACAGAGCTGGGGAAGGGTCTGGAGCACCAGGAGTGTGTGTGTGTGTGTGTGGGGGAATGAACCTGGAGAAAAGGAGGCACAGGGGGAACCTCTCACTCTCTACAACTGCTGGGCAGGAGGTTGGGGCCAGGTGGGGGTCGGGCTCGGCTCCCGGGGAACAACGGGCAGGACAAGGGGAAACGGCCTCAAACTGTACTAGGGAAGGTTTAGGTTGGACATCAGGAGAAATTTCTTCCCAGAAAAGGTCATTAGACATTGGAACGGGCTGCCCAGAGATGTGGCAGTCACCGTGCCTGGAGGTGTGCGAGAAACGACCGGACGCGAAACTCTGATCTGGTTAACAAGGTGATGTTCGGTCACGGGTCGGACTCGATGATCTCAGCGGTGTTTTCCAGCCCGATCGATGCCGGGATTCACTCGCTGTTTCCGCCGTTCCGAATTCCCACACCGCGTTCCCGCCTCCCCCTCACAGCCCGCCCTCATACCAACCCCGCCCGCGCGGGGAGATGACGTCACGCCTCCCCGCGTGCGTTCACGTCCGGTAGGTGAGGTCAGGGCCGGGGCCGCCATTTTGAGCGGCTCCGCGGGCGGCGGCGGCCGCGGGCGGGGGAGGAGCGCGGCCCCCATGGCCGGGCAGTTCGACTCCGAGGACCGGGCGAGCTGGTACTGGGGGCGGCTGAGCCGCGCCGAGGCCGTGTCGCTGCTGCAGGGGCAGCGCCACGGCACCTTCCTGGTGCGCGACTCGGGCACCATCCCCGGCGACTTCGTGCTGTCGGTGTCCGAGAGCTCCCGCGTCTCGCACTACATCGTCAACAGCCTGGGGCCGGCGGGAGCCCGGCGGGCCGGCGGCGAGGGCCCCGGGGCCCCGGGTGAGTGACCCCCAGGGCTGGCGGTGCCCGCAGCCCCGGGCAGGGCAGCCGGGGCGGCTCCGCTCGGCGCCCGGGCGGTGTTTGCAGGCGTGGAGCGCTTTGTGGTGGAATTAAGCCGTGATTCGGAGCTGCGGCCGCTGCCCGCGCCGAGCCGCCTGTCCGCACCTGCCGTCCTGTGCCGCGTGAAATTCAACATCCTCGAGTTGGGCAGCTTGCAGCTCCAGCCTCGCACCCCTTTGTTTTCCTAAACCCCTTAGCCATAATTCATAGATTTTCCGTGTCGTCTCAGCCGGGGGATGGTTCTGTGGAAGTGTCATCCCCGAAGTCTGACTTCTGACAATGCAGCTTTGCATTATCAGGGAGGCTGAGTTCGAGTGGGGAGTTTGAGTAGTGGGAACTCTTCAGGATGTAAAGGCAATGGTTTCTTTAAATCAGATGTGAAGTTCAGTTTCCTTTCCCTTGAAAGGAGAAGTTTGATATTATTTCTCATCGACTGAACATGTAAGATGACAATAACACGTTTAAGTGTAACACTTCAAGAGCAGAAGGTGCTGATTGTGCCAGAGGCACTGTGAGAAGCAGCAGTTTTGCTGTTTAGTCCAATCAAACCCCAGCAGTGCAGAACCCTTGGATGTGTCAGAAAGTGCAATCCAAAGGCAGTGGTGTCCCTCCTGTGGGAATTAGTGGAGTTAGTGCTGGAACTGCTTAAGTTTGGATATTAATATGCAAAATTATATGGATGTGTGGTTGGCATTCCAGCAAGGAGCCACTAGATAATTTTTAAGTAAAATAGTAAGCCTGTGTAATAAGAGTTTTGATTTTTGAACTTATTTGACAGAAAGTAAACTGTGAATTGCTAGAGACACTCTAGTGTAGGTCTGTGGGTGAGATAAGACCAGGGTTGGAAAGATGTAGTAAGAGTTGTTTTATTTTTCAGTCTCTGCACAGAGTGGTTGACTAAGAAGGAGATAATCTGAGAGAAGCCAAAATTGCTGCCAGTAGGTCTGCACTGTGATAGCATTTCAGATTGAAAAAACTGGGAAAGTCTTAACTCATCCTGTTTATCCCAGAAACCTCCTAGAGCTGCAGATTGCACTCAAGTCTCAAAGCTTCACAGGCAGAAGTTACAGGTGGCTGAATTCAGCTGGAACTGAAAGTCCTTGCTGCTGTGGGGAGTCAGAATGTGGTGGGTTCCCTGTTTTGTGTGTGTGCAGACAGGTTTGGTGCAGTAACTGCTGACAAGGATGGCTGGTGAGTGCAGCAGAGTCAGTCACCAGGATGGTTTGTTGTGGAATCTAATCTAATAGGTTTTAAAGACAGTAAAAAACACTGGGTCATGAGTGTCTGTCACTTCTGGGCAGTTGCTTTGCAGAGCAACTTGTCTCTGGAAAAACATCAGTACAGCCATCCTGATTTTTTTTCTTGTGTTACATCCTTAAGCTCAGTAACATTTTGTGGCATTCTGTGGGCTGGCTTAGGTTAAAATCATAAAGTACCTTGTAATTTTTTTCTGTTTTAAATGATTATTGTGTTTTAAAAGGGTAGCTGTGTAAGATGGTGGCACAGTAGGCTTAGTATAGCTGAAAAAGTATAATTATGTTTTGGTTGGTCTCCTTTTTATTTGTCCTCTGGTTGTTCTGGGGAGGGGTGATGCATCACTCCTGCACTACAGACACTCCCACGCTGATTTTAGTAATTTTAATTAAATCATGCCTCCATGCTGATACTGCTGTCTTCACACTTCAGCCAAAGAAGGTGCTGGGGAGGTGTATATTAAATTGTACTTCAAGTGTAATTAAGGTGCTTTTTCTGGAAAAAAATAGGTGGGAGGTTGTTCTGCAGTGGAAGGGAGGTGAAAACATTGGTAGAAGATTGAAGATGATTTCATGTTTGGGTAGGGAAGCTAATGAGGTAAAAAGAGCTAAATGTTTGCATATTGTCCTGCTTGTTTATTATGGCCAAGTTAAAACATTAGGAAAAACAAAATCACCATGTTTTAGTATGGTACAGCTTTTTTAACAATTTATTGTTGGCAAATGCACAAGTCTTGCTGGGAAATCTGAATATTCCTGGTGGGGTTCTTGGGTTGGGTTTTGTTGGTCTCAGTGTTTGTGAAATTCCTGACTGGTCTAACACTGCTCTCAGGGACAGGGAAGCCTCAGCACAGAATGAATGAAATGAGGAGCTTTGGCTTCCCTAAAAATCAGAATGTCACAAAACCATGATATTTTATTTGATTTCTAAAGTGTAAAGTAAGCTTGCAGACTCTTTGTTAAATTGATCTTTTGTCTGATGCTGCCTTTTCTAACTTTTTGCAGGTGATTTTTCAGCATAACAACAAAAAAAGAATTGAACAGAACTTTTATGTCTTCCTGGAATGTTTTAAGGAAGTTAAAAAAGTAGGATAAATCACTGAATTGTGGGAAAGAAAAACAATGTTTTCAGTGGAAATGGATCAGAATTAGGTTATAATTTGTGATGAAGTATCACAGTTATGGCTAAAGAAATCCCAAACAGGGCAAAGTGCTCCATGCATGGTGATGGACAGCAGAGGAAATAGTAAATAAATCATGTGTTTGTAATTTGACATGAGGGTTTGGGGTAAAAATGTGTGATATGCACTAAAAAATGCCTGAAATACCTAAAGATAGAAATGCTCTCTGTTGAGAGTGCAGCATTATGAAGACAGAAATCTTACAGTATTACCAAATTTATCTGTCTGAAGTAGGGAAATATGACAGATAAAAGGTAGAAATGGATGTTTTCACATTTAATGCTTTTAAATGACTTCCATTGTGACTGAACTTCCTGGAATCATAGAACCCTTACAGAATGATACCCACACTCAGCTCTGGATGAAGTGGCTTTAGGGGTGTGTGAGCAGTGTGGCTTAACTCTGTTGCTTGGGGGGTTTGGTTTGAGTTTTGTTGGGTTTTTTTCCCATTTTTATATTGAGATCACAATATATTTAAATGCAAACTAATTGCAACTTTAGAAAGTGCCTGTATTAGACATCTGCTCTTCTTATCCTCTGATTATCTGCAGAAATGACAGTCTGTAACTCCTGAATGAATGTTCTCCTGGTGTGCTCAGAGCTCTTCCAGTCAATGGAGTTTTATGTTTTTATAGGGCATTTATGGGACTGACTTGTTCTGCTCAGCATGAGTAGGAAGGGCTTGAGAACAAGGAAAAAAGGTGTCCCTGTGGGGGTGGGGGAAAGCACAGGGCTGGAATGTGATGCCTTCAGAGCCCAGTTCCCATATGCTGCAGGAGGAACTGGCTTACATCACTGGGATATCTTACTGTGCCCTGTGTGATAAGAACAGCTTTTCTGGCCCTAAACACCCTCTAAAATGGGAAAGGGAACCACCCTTGCCGACTAAAACTAGATGCAGAATTTAAAACCTGTATTTGTGTGAAAGAAAAGCTTTCCAAAGCTTGGAAATAAAAACTCCCAAGTGATGCTAACAAGTTGGAGTGAAGAGAGAAATGCAAACCCCTTGAGATGTCTGAGAAAGTGAGAAGCTGTTCTGTGGTTTCACCACCTGCCCAGTCAGTAGAATACTGGGTGGTTTATAGCCCTAATTCCCCAGTATCTGTACAATATTTAAAACATATATAAGCAATCTTCCCAGGCTGACACAAAGCCAACAGAGTGTCAGAGGGCTGTGTCAGGAAGGAATGTTCATCATAAACAGAGAACTGACACGAGCCAGGTTTGAAACTTCCTTCAGTTCTGAGACCCTTTGGATTTTAACACTTTTCCTTACCTGAGAGCAGGGGTTTTGCGGCATCCTGCAATGGCTGGAGTCAGGTTAGTGGAGATGGAGTAAGGAAGAAGGATGATACTCAGTCCTTTGTGCCTCTCATTCAGACAGTAACCTGACTCAGCTGAGCAGTGCTGGTGGTGGAGGTGCTCCCTGAGCAGCTCTTCTGCTTCACTTGTGCCAGGCTGCAGAGGAGGGAAGATAATTTCCAGTACTCAAGTGTCCAACTTCCATAGGAAGTGACTAAAGTTCCTCCAGGAGCTGGACTCCCCCTCACAGGCTTGTGCTCTTCCCAGGAGCCCTCAGAAGATGTGCACACTGTGCTGCTCAGACTTGTGCCTTCAAGAAAAAGCCCAGGATCATGAAGGAAAACTGCTGTTACTCTCAAAAAAAACCCCCACTCACCTTGTTGCTGTAACTTGTGTTAGATCTTGCCTGAATTATTCCATTGGCCTGAAGGTATGAGCAGTGTTGCACTTCAAACAAGAGACAGAATAATTCCACTGAGCTGGAAATCTGTTAGTCTTTGAATTCATTATACCAGGGAATGACAAAACTTGGGAGCCTGTAGTGAGTGGAGTAATTTCCCCACTACATGTGAGCATCATTTAGCTCATTGTAGCTGAACAAGAGGATCTACAAAAGACTTAAACTGATGGACAGTTTTCCATGTGCTTGGGAAGGTAGAGTTGTATTTTATTTCCAGCCTGCATTTCACCAACTGTGACTTTGAACTCTATTGTTCTTTTAATGCCTATTTTAGCTAAATTGTAGGAGTCTTCAGACGATGAGGTTACTGCCTTTATATTAATTGGTGATTAATTTGGATTAGGCTTGTAGATTTTTTTATTCTAGGTCTTCTCAAAGTTCTGTAGTTGCCTTTCTTTTTCTAAAGAAAAGCATCAGAAGTGCATGTGGTTTTCTGGTAGTGTGGTCTTTGTGAGGGTAACATCTCTCCTTTCTGATGCTCTGTCTCTTCAAGGAGTGCATGGATCTTTTTGATCCCAGAATTTGGAGGGTCTGTGTCCTCTGGCTGTTGTTCAGCTGTGCAAAATGAGTTTTAGGATCTGATTATCCAGGATACAGTACAGTGATTTCTGTCACTCTTTCCCTGTACATAATGTTCCAGAGGACTTTTCTTCTTAAAGTCCAACTTGTATTCAGGTACACTTGGCAGATCTCTCACGCTGTTGTGCATTAATTCAAGAGAGTGAACCTGTTCCAAAGGAGAAATAAAAGACACTCTAGAATGCCTTGTTCACCCTGGTGGAGACTGAAGACTGACCAGGCTGACGAGTGTTACTGATGAACTGTTCATTCCCTGTGACCTGTTACAATTTTTCTGTGGATCCTTACATTGCTGAGACAGAGCTCAGCCTTCTGGCTGAGTCAGCTTGTAGCAGGTTTTATTGAGCTAAATTGACGTTTCAGCCCCTATATTTCTGTCATGTGAAATAAGTTCCACGTCAGTGAACTTGCCTGATATTGTCTTCTCCATATGGCTGCAAAGAGCTTTGCTGTCCTGCTCCTGAAGTTCCTGTGACTTTTTCTTTTGACTCAAGTGTCAAGCCTTGATCCTTAAAGGTTCACAGCTAAAATAGTGGTAGATATTTGCTCGTGTTTCTGTCACCAGGTTGGTCTGAAACCTGATGTGTTTCCCACTTCCTCAGGCAGTGGAAGTGTGGCATTCCCAGATCCTGCTCTACGCCGAGCAGTGAACGTCAGCTGTTCTGATGGGGTGTAGGGATGCTGCCTGTCCAGCCAGAATTCATCTCCTGTGAACCCACAGAGCTGACAGTGCCACTGGGGTGAAATTCCAGGGTTCTGGCCAAGCCTAGAGCCGTGAGTCACATCTCAGCAACAGAAGTTGAGGGGGTTTTGCATCTTCTGAGCACTAGACTTTGGGAGAATAGGATGGAATCTTAATTGTCTTCCTGTGCTGGGCTTGTCTTTCTTACTGATAATTACATTAACTTCCTTATCTCTTGGTGATGTCAGTTTTTCTTTTGTTTTTTGTAGTTTTTCGAGGGTATTGATTTTGGGGTTTGGCTCACTGTGTTTGTATTCATTTCTTTTGAGAGTCTTTCAAGGCTGTTAATGCATGCAAACATGCATTTTCCAATTACTTAGTTCTGCTCCTTTGAATTTCCTTTAACCAGTCCCACTTATGCTCATGTTCCTTCAGGATACTTCAGAGCTCATTTCTCGGGTGTTTGTCTGTGTTGATCTTACTGAATCTGCCCTTTTCTCTGTTAGAACCCCTTTTTGCTCTCCTGAAAGAACTTGTTGTAACATTAGCTTTCCATGCTGACAGTGCTACTTTGCAGGGAGTTTTGGATCAGTGACAGCTTGAAGGATTCTGCTAGCTTTGTACTCCAGAGCTAAGTCTTGGGACTGTTAGATATTCCCTGCAGAGAAAACAGACTTGCAAAGTAAGCATCTCTTTCTTGCTAAAAGAGTTACTCATTAAAGCATAAATCTTTTCATCTGCACTCCCTTCCCCCAGCCTTCCCCAGTTCTTCCCATAACTGATTGCAGGGGGCATGGTGGAAATAGAACATCATGTGTGTTTTTTTCCCCAGCTGAGCCTGAAGAACATAAAATGGAAAAAAAAAAAAAAGCAAGCACAGCACACAGATTGGAAATGGATATTCTGCACTTTGATGCTTGTAATGGCTTGAATGTGAACATCATCTGTATTCCAGTGTATTTGAGGTTTGGATTTATAGCTTGGGCTCCATCTGACAAACGTGGCAAAGAAGCAACAAGACTTGAGATTAAAAGGCTGAGTCCTACCTGTTATGAAAATATATGTTGTTGCTTTGCATTGCATAGAATGTAGATAATTTTCTTTAGTGGTACCTTTTATCAAAATGAAGAATAACTTTATTTGTTCATTGACATCTCTTGTTTGCTGCTGTACAAAGCAGTTTTCTGTAGTGTCCATGCCTTTAACCCAAGATATTACAACAGGTAGATAACAATTTTTGCAGTGTTGTTTTTTGGAAATAGATCTGGACTGCAGAAGAGTGTTTAAAAAAATAATTTCCTTGAAATGGTACCAAAATTTAATTTGCTTCCTATATTTAGAGTATAAAGGAGGAAAGTTGTACAGGCTGCTGAGAAAGCCTGATGTACTGAACATTTTCATCTATTGAATCCATATAACACTGAAAGAAACAAATATATTTTTATCCTAATTTGGGAAGTTTGGTAGTGCCAAAGAATTTTTCTTTTCCTTTCTTGACAAAATCTTTTTATAAAACCTGTATTCATGATCATGGTAGTGCTGTCTTTGATTGAAAATACTCAGAAATGCTGACTATGATGTAAAGATGATCAAATTTGGTGTTGAAATACTTCTCTGTAAATGTATTTGTCTTCTCAGATGCTTTATTTACAGTTTTAATGCTCTCTTTGACATGTTGCCTTCTCTTTTCAGGGTCGAATCCCACCAGATTTCGAATAGGTGACCAAGAATTTGATTCTTTGCCATCTTTACTGGAATTCTACAAAATACACTATTTGGACACTACAACCTTGATAGAACCCGTTTCCCGCTCGAGGCAGAATAGCGGGGTTATCCTCAGGCAGGAGGAGGCAGAGTATGTGCGAGCTCTCTTTGACTTTAATGGCAATGATGAGGAAGACCTTCCCTTTAAGAAAGGAGACATACTGAGAATCCGGGATAAACCTGAAGAGCAGTGGTGGAACGCAGAAGACAGCGAAGGGAAGAGGGGAATGATTCCCGTTCCTTACGTCGAGAAGTATAGACCTTCCTCTGCTTCAGTCCCTACTCTGATTGGAGGTAACCAGGATAGTTCCCACCCACAACCACTGGGTGGGCCGGAGCCAGGGCCCTATGCCCAGCCCAGCATCAACACTCCGCTCCCTAACCTTCAGAATGGCCCTATTTATGCCCGGGTTGTCCAGAAGCGAGTCCCTAATGCCTACGACAAGACAGCCTTGGCTTTGGAGGTACATAATGGGCAAAACTTAGAAGGAAGAGATCTGTTCAAGGGATTTCCCTTTCAATCACGTGGTAGTTTTGGAGGAATGAGAAAGGGAAAAGCTTTGTAATACTGGTTTTACATCGTGATTAATAAGTTGTGGATAAAATGAGTGACTCGAGTCACTTGTACATTAGATTATTGTTGATTATTATTAGGTTACTGAACCAGTATCATGTCTGTTGTCAACCATCACTAACATAAGTGTTTCCCCATCCATGTTTTCTGTTCCTGAAGTGTTTATTTTGTGGGGGAGGGAGAGGGAGCAGTTCATAAATTGTGTGTCTGAACCTATGTTTGCTGTTGTGTGCCTCACCACAATCTGTACAAGGTGTACTGGGTTGTTTGTTGGTTTGTGTTGGGTTTTCTTTTCTCCCCAATCTGTCAGCAGTTTTGAAGCAATCAGTGGAAACATTGATACACTTTGAAATTATCTGGACTGAGATGATGATGATCACACATAGAATTTAATTGTAGCAACACCACCTCAAGCAGATTACTTTGGGCTTAGGTTTGAAGCAGGAGCATTTTACAATTTACACTACAATTTGTTAGGGAAGTCTGGTACAAAGCAGTGATTGATGGGGTAGGGTTTGTAGTAAAGCACTGAGCTTCCCTCAGGTTGATTCACTTCCTGACCTGATCAAGTATTTGTACAGGGCCTTTTTGATTTGTCTTTTTTCCTCTTAAAAAGGTGACTGGAGTGCTCTATCCACATCACATAGTTCTCCCCCAAGTTACATTTGAGGAAATTGAGACTAAGGTATTCCCTGTGGCAGACCTTTGCCTTAGGATATGTAAATTGTATCCTTTAATCTAGGCTTTCTTTGAGCTAGAGGCTCTGGAATTTCCTGATACCTAATTGACTTCCTGTTTATATAACATTTTAAGTACTTGGGAAAAAACAGTTTCTGTGCTGAATCAGAGCATCTCCTCTCCACTCTGAAATACTTTGTGTAATTGTGCATAGCACAAAAGGCACTCCAGGACTTCAGTGATCTGGCAGCTGTAGGTGTGTGTCTGGTGCAGAACGGGGAGATGCAGCACATGCTGCAGATGGATCAGTGATGTACAGCCTGGCAGATGTGAAATCTTCTCCCACATAGGTAGTAAATATATTCTGAGTTGCTACATGTTCTGTTATATATCTGAATATTTTTGGGTTGAGAAGCAGGTATAGAAATTTATGTCAACTTACCAGATTTTGGGGAAATGTGAGGATTTTTGCCCTTCAAACTTTCATAAAGGCTAAAATGCTGTCTCTTTCCCTCTTCTCTCACTCTTTCCACCCAGTTACCTCCTGGAGCTTGGGACTATTCCTGAGTGCAGACTGTTGTAATTACCAGATGTTAGATTGGTTTTGAGCCTCTGGATATTATGTTGTGGCATATTTAGCAAAATCTTTTGGTTTTATTTCTGAATTTTGCATTCTCTTAAGACTTAACTTTACTTTTCATTTCACTAAAGAACCTCACACTGCTGCCCAGTGCAGGATTTGGGAGCATGGAGTGAAATAGGGAGAGTGAGGAAATGCTGCTAATCCAGGCCATAAGGAACTTAGAGTGAAAGGAAATGCCTTCCACGCTGGAGAACAGCTTGTGAGTGCCAGGGCTGATCTTAGGTTAGTTCAATCCTCTTCACCAAAACTCACATGATCTGTCAAGAGTGCTGTGCTGAGGGAAGAGCAGTTTTGTGGGTAACACCTCTCTTTTCTGAGCTACCTTACAGCTCTGGTGTCTTTTACTAACTGATGATAAAGGCTGAAGTGTTTGGGAGGGGCAGCTGAGATGTGTCAGCTCAGCTTGGCTGTGTGACCACGTGAGATTTCTGGTGTCCAGAAATGGCCTTTGTGGGCCTCTTAAAACTGCTTAAATATTTATCAGTTGACATCTTGGCCCTCTTGGTTAGGGTGTTATGTTCCTGTCTTGCTCTCCATTTAAGAAATGCAATAGCAGTGGTGATTCTTTATTCTGTATGTAATATTGCAAAAATGTAGTTTTAAAAAGTAAGCCATTTATCACTGCTTCTAGTGGCCCTTAAAGCTTTGCAGCTTTTATCACTTCCAATCACAATGTTACTGAGTTGCTTTCAATGTCTGTACAGGAAAAAAGCAACATGCACTTCGTTTTTCTCCATCCTGTCTATCAAAGTGCTGTTTCTTGTTGTCTCCTTTTTCTACGTTCCCTTTCACTTCATGGTGTTCCTTCTCTGTTTATTTGGAGATCTCTTTCTTAGATAACTTAGTAGAGAGCATTATGTAAATCTTATCAGCCCATTTTTGCCCAGACCTCTTTATAAATACAGAAAGTGGGATTCTTTCCAAATGAAAACTCTTATCCTTAAATCTGGCAATATTCATGGGAGGGGGTGGATCCCACTGTTTCTCTTAGAAAAATAGATTCTTAACATCAAACAGTTTTTGCCCAAACTGCAAACAGAGTATCTGTGCTGTTCTGTTATTTTAAGCCTGACATGCTTTTGAAGAGCTCAAGGAAGGAGAATCAGAGCAGGCAATGTTCTAATAAAGTCTGTGCTCTATTATGGAGAAAAGATTCAGCAGGAGAAGTTAACATTTCTTTTGCATGTAACTGGATCTATGCAAGGAGTTTTCAGTCTATTTTAAGAGAAAATAGAGGAGAAAAAGGGAAGAATGTGGTGAATGACTCTGAGATCGATCGATTTATTTTTTTTCTTTGTAACAGTAGCAGAGCTCTGCCACCTTGACCTCACCAAAGAGGAGTACTTGGAATAAAACCACAGCATACAGAAGTCTTCACTTGAACCTTCAGTTTTGCTTTGAAGCATATGGGGTATATTTAGTTTTAAAACTTCTGATGAAGACTGAAACAAACCTGGCTTTCTAGCAGGGTACAGTGTTGTTCCTGAGGTGCTGTGCTTGGTGGGATGATGCACTATGGACTAATGTTGCCATAAGTCAATGCTAAAAGGGAAGAGAATTCAGAGAAAACATCCACTCCTAGCCTAAAGGTTTTAAAACTTTAGCACTTGTAATAATAAGTAACTTTTGGAAAGGTTCTCTGTATTGTCTTCAGGAGAGTGGTTAAACTACAGAGTAGTAGGCAGAGGTTTGAATCAGATCTAGAAAGATCTGTCAGTTATTCAGGATCTAGCAGAGCCATTTTATTAAGCCAGCATTTGTAAAATGGTCCATGCTTGCCTAAAGTTAGTCCTGCTTTGACAGGTGTAAAGATATAGGTATATAAATACAGATATATATATATATATATATATATGTGAAATGAGAAGGTTTAGATATATATAAATGGAATGGGAATGGAAAATTGTATCAGTGTACTGGTAAAAAGGAATATTTAATCTCAGAGGTCTCTCCTCGTTTAACAGTTACTGAAATGCAGCTTTCAAGTGTAGCTCCTTCTAGTAAGGGCATTTCATAAATGAGTGTCCCTTGGCTGAAATGGCCCTGAAACCCAAAAACCAGCTACAGGATGCTCTGGGAGTGAGGGAGTGTCACAAACATCCCAAATTGTAACTCGGTGTCATTGCTCTGTTAAACCCACCTTTTTCAGGTGAGTTTATTGTAAGGCATCCAAGATAAACCCTAATGAACACTAATTAGTGTGTGAGGAGCAGAGGCCAACAGTCTTAAGAAAAGTCTCTTGCAGACAGCAAACCTCAGTGCTAGTCACGCTTTCCCTTCTCAGGGGGTTGGAGGTTAAACACTGTTCTCTTGAAAGCTGATATGTAGATTATATCCAGGTCTGAAGCAGTTTAAATTTATCTGGGACATTGTTTTGGTAATGGCTGTGATTAGGAAATCAGATTTTCCACTTCTAGTATTGTCGCACTGAATCTTATCCTTGTTAAATTATAGCTGATGCATTGTTTTGGTCAGAAGAGTATTTTTGTTGGTACAACCCCCCAGTGGTTATTAGCAGTAGCAAAATTATACAAACTGCATGATTAAATTCCTAAAGAGCTGAAGCTTGCATTCAGTACTGGAGGAAGGCTTCCTTTTTGCCTGTAGCAAATACATAAAGAGGATTTTCTTCAAAATATGAATCATTAAAATGTCTATACTAATGACTACAAAAGGAAAAAACAAAGCTACAGCAAGAGTCCCAATGGGCCTCTCATTACCAGCTAAGTAATCATGAGAGGTATGGGAAGCTTAATTAAATGTCCATGAAAGGGGTTGAATTTATGAACTGTTAAAAGCTGTTCTGGCAAAAGATTGCAAGTAATTAAAACCTGTAAAGTTAATGGAGATTGGTAACATCTGAAAGTGTTTTCCTTGTTCTTCCTTGGCTGCCTGGACAGTGCAATTAATGAGGTTGTGTTCTGGATGGATTTGGAACACAGTGATGAGCATCTGTGTAAACTTCATATTCAGTGAATTTCTGGATGAAATGCAGCGAGGTCTTTGGCCACACCTTCAGAGTTTATTTACAGTATTAGTGAAAGAAAATAGAGCGTATCTGTCCCAAAAGCATCCTCCATCTGTGATGTGGGAAGAATTAAAAAACTGTTGTACGTTACTCGTAAATCAGATTATTGATAAAATTCTGCAGAGGGGTAGAAATGGGTAGACAGCTTCTCAGTGGTGCATTCATTAACTCTCCAGTGCGTTTACAATGTAAATTGTGCTTCCTCAGGTTGTGTAAGTGCCACTTAAATAAAGTACCCTTCAGTATGAAACAGAGTTGGGGACTGATGTGACCTAGACTTGTGTCCTGATTTGAACTACCTGAACAGCACTGGGGAAGTGCCTGCTGTGCAGTTGGTGCCTTTGTCATGGGGAGATGATGCCTTTGGAATTGGTGCTGGGAATATTAGGGTGGAGATTAGAATTGGAGATGTATTCCTGGGCAAGAGGGAGAGGGCATCAGTTGTCTTTACTATTGCCATGAGTGCTGGACTTGGCAGTGCTGAGTTAATGGTTGGACTCGATGACCCTAGAGATCTTTTCCAACCTAAACAAATCTGTGATTCAACTGGATTTAGTTCTGGAAGAAATCCATGCTGGGCAAGACTGAAATGCCATCTGGCTTTGCCTTTGGTAGTGGCTCATTGTGGGTGCCCAGAGTAAGAACAGAGCAGCATTATGGCACTTCTTACACACCTGTTATAATCTGTGGAGAGAGAGACATCCTCAACTTTCCACAGCTTTAAAAGTGGAATTTCAAAACTAAGGAGCAGTTGAGCTTGCAGATTAAAGTCCACTTGGTACAGGTACAAGCCTTCCTTGCTTTATGAGGCTCTTGATGGAGTCCCAGCAGTGTGCAGCCCTCTGTCAGCCCAACAAGGCACTTTTATCAGGATAGCACCTGATGGCAGGTCCCAAGAGCACTTGGAAAGATTGGTATTGGATTGCTGGCTCTTCAGTTCATGTAGTTGTCACCTGATTTAGGCACTTTTCTTTATATACTTTCTTGGAGTGAATGCCATTGGAGGCAGGCTGGTGTCTCAGAAACTGTCAGGACTAAAGCTGCTTTTTATAGATGTGTATCTGGTGCACTTGGGTGGCAGCACACTGAGGGGGGGTGGCAGCTCATCCTGCCTGTGTTTCTGGATTGTAACTCGTGTATTTCTTACCCCACAGGTCGGTGAGCTGGTAAAGGTCACAAAGATTAACGTGAGTGGTCAGTGGGAAGGAGAATGTAACGGCAGACGTGGTCACTTTCCATTCACACACGTCCGTCTGCTGGATCAACAGAATCCTGACGAGGACTTCAGCTGAGTGTGGCTCAACAGTTGCTCTTACAGATGGGAACAATCTCAACTTGTTTTTATTGCAGATGCCATCAAGACTATGCTCGGACCGACGCTGAAAGCGGTATTGCTTGGATAAGCATTCTGATAACCTGCAAACCCCTGGGACTCAACACCACCATTCCTTAAGCAAGGGTCATGTAATTCAGGGTACGACAGCAGATAACTCGTGTGTCAAGTGGCAGAACTAGGCCATGATTATAGGTTGTAATGCCTGCTTATGTCCATGTGCACTGCAGCCTGGACCTTGCCAGCAGCAGCAGAAAGCAGTGCTGTAGATGTTCAGATAACATTTATAGCTCTCTCCAGGCCCATTGCTTACGTTGCTTCTTCCTCAGGCAATGAACATCAACCATAGACAATTCAATACCTAAATAGAAATTTCACAAATTTATCCTGGAGCTCTCTCCCATGTTTTTTTGCCATCCTGGATTCTCTGTGCTAGAAAGGCTACACAGTGCTCTGTCTGCATGGTCAGTTAACTGCACAGCACAGACTGATGCAGGGCCCGTTGGGGACAGCCTTACGATTTACAGATCCTTACCATTTTCATGGTAAATGACAGATCCAATCAACCTCAGAATTCTAGAAGCTTGTGGACACTAGATTGATTTCTTCAGTACTGTTGATGCTTCAAACATAGCAGCTGATTTTAATTTAAGATTTTTATTAACACACAGTATCTCTTTTTATCCACAAATACAAGGCTTATGGAAGTGTAAACCTCCATATCAGTGCTGAAAAATACGTGCATAGCACTTTAATACGTAGCTTTAAAGCAGTGTTTGATTCACTAGATATACTAAAATATTGACACTGCTTTCCAGTAAAATTAAATTGTGTAGGACTAGTTTAATTTTCCTAGAATTCTTCAATATTTGTACAATACTGTTACAGTACAAATCAGTGTCAAACATGATGAACTGACAAACCAAATATTACTTTTATTTTAAAGACACTCTGGGGACTCTTCTGGTTTAATTCCCATCTGTAAAATATTTGATAGTGAACTCATGAGGATTTTATTTTTAATAAACTAATGAAAAATAATTGTGTGCTTCTGGATTGATTCTCAAAAGGCATAATAAATATGGCTTCCTAGCTCATGATGAAAATCAGTGCATTGAGTAGGCAGTATTATGCACTGCTTGATGGTTGTTTTTTAGTCTGTTCTTCTAATGATCTGGTTTTCTCTAATATAAATCAGAATGGATTTAGTAAGTTTTGTAAACTGAAATTAAACACTGAAGTAACTCTCCCTTGCCTGGGTTGTTTTCCAAGCACAGCACTCTGGTGTGACCAAACTAAATTTTGTAACTTTGACTACAATATAATCCATGCAGAAGGGTTTTTCTAAATAGTATCAAATGGAAACTGTTGGGTTGCTTCAAACCTGTGTGACTCCAATGGCTCATGGGTTGCATGTGCTGCAAAGGCCTTTGCTGCAAGGCACCAACCCTACAACAATACTGGTAACGTTTTACCTCAGAACTGTAACATGCTGGAAATGATAATACTTCTGTTCTATTTAAGTACTAGTTGTTTTACTTCAAAACTAATCCATCAGCAAGTCTGAGTAATGTTCAGGTTATGGGCACTCATTAATTCTGTTAATCACACCTGTCCATCACCAGTCTCATGAGCACTACTGAGGATTATTATCAGAAAACTGACAGCAGGGACAGTGGTGTAAGAATGGAAATAAGGAATTGCAGCTCTGTTCTACCTTGGATTGCTATTCTGGTTAGGGTGATGTGCCAGTGATTGTGGGAGCTCTTCTAGCTTAGTACAAAATTTACTTGGAGGGGAAAACAAATTGAGAAACTAACTCTAGATTCTGTAACTCATCAGGTTCTTTAATGCTAATTTGTATTTTTTCTCTGATCTTGATATTTACTGTAACTGTTTGGGGGGTTTTTGTTCAATAGCTGCACTCTAAATAACAGACTTAGAATACTGAGTTTTTCAGTTGCCCATATATGCTTATATTTTTCTTCAGATATTGCAAAAGAAACCTAATTAACAGTGTGTCCTTAGAGTAACACTGTTCTGAAGTATTTTTGCCAACTGCAGTTAATGAAAGCCCATATATTTGTACCTTTCCAATCAGGAATTAAGATACCAAAAGAACATTTTTCTGGAAGTTTTATTATGCAAACCTTGCCTTTTTAATATGAAAGACATTAATTGAATTAACTAGCAAATACCCTGCAAACTTTGTAGATGTGGTTTTGTTAACACTGTATAAATTGTGAATATTTGTACACTTTGAAAGAGCAAAATAAAGAAACTAGAGGAGTCTTAATAGCTGCTGTTACACTAGAATCCTGAGTTCTTGTCAAGCAGTTTTTTTAGCTGACTGATACCTTAATGCAACTGTTTTCCACTCTTCAGTTCTAAGCTGAAATGTGATTTTGTTTCATTGGTGATAGAAAAGAGTATCTTTGCATTTGGACAAAATAGACATTTCAACTTGTCAGGCTCTTAAAGGCAAATAGGTAGAAACTATGTTCATGAAGATGTAGATGAAATCCTTTTGTGGCCTTTGTTTATCCTCTTCTATTTGTTCCCTCCCTTCTCCCTGATGCGTGCAAAAAAATCATTGCTCAGAATGTTGGGCACAATCTTTTGTCTCTCCTTGGCTGTGGTTTTGATCTCTTGTGCATAGGCAGGTGTTAGAACTAGAATAATCATTTCTAGAAATACACCATGAAAGCAGAATGCTCAATTACACTGTGTTCTTCTGGTGCATTTACACGTTATATCACACTAAAAAGTACAACTGGCTGCTATGGTTTTTTAATATATATTTCATTTTGGTAAGCCCCAGCCTTTTTACTAATATATGAACTGGTTAAATCTTGTTAATCTGTTTGAATTGTATTTGTTAATAATGCAAATATTTCTAATCATCTTTAAGAGTAAAACACTTCCTTTTCGTTAATGGTTTTGGGGAAGGATTCTAACCAAACCTGTTTGAAGAAAAATATGAACATGTGCCATTGTATTATAACACTATCCACTTTCTTGACAGCTAAAGTCTTTTTTTATTTTTTTGTAGCATGTAATGTATATGTTCATAGTACGTGAAGTAAATAAAAGTATAGCCTAAACTTTGACTCAGAGTCATTCTCAATCAGTTCTTGGAGTACCTGCATTTAATAATTAAAAATAGAGGGGGTATGGCCATTTTTAATTTGCTGTATTTGTATGAAAACAGTTAAACATATTACTTAGAGAAGTAAAACAAACCAAGGTAACTAAGTTAACTTATCAACCAATAAAATATGGCTTATTTATATAAGGTGACTTTCTGTAATTAAATGAGTCAAGAGGTTGGGGAAAAAGTATATTCTCCTACAAAAAAAATAACTTGTGAGGAATGTTAAGATGAGATTTTGTAGCTCTTCAATTCTAACTGCACAAGTGTGTGAGGGAATTGTCTTGGGATTCTTTGGATGGGGTGTGTATGTTTGGGAAGATAAAAAGCTGTTTCTATATTCTAAGAAATATCAGTGAAAACAAAGTTACACAAATGAATACCAGCAAGAATCTCCTGCAGGAGACTTCAAATGTGTGGTGGAGTGAGAGCACTATTGCAGTGAAAGGCCAGGGTGTGCAGGTGCTGTCAAGGGCTGAAGGACAGAAAATCAGGACCAGAATCCCATGGGGGGCAATGTTTGTAAAATCAATCTGCATTAATCCTACCTTTGCCATTGTATTCCTTAAAAACTGCAAGGGGACAGCAGCCTATAGGCCCTGAGGATAAGAATCTTGATTTGTCTCCACACAGTAAAGATTATTTTATCTGTTCCAGATGGAAAAAACCTTAAATTTTCATAGGTTTGTTCCAGTGCTCCCCCACTGCAGAGCTGCAATCCAAGAGTGCCTTTTAATGAGATTATCTGAGATAATTTCAGAGCTCCCTGCAGCCAAAAGGCAGAGGCTGTGTCTGCCCTTCCCCAGGGCCCTGCCAGCCATCCCCTCATGCTTCACCTCACCCTGGTGTTTGCAGAGCTCCCCTGAGCTGATGGAACACAGGGCTCATGGAGAATCCTGGAGAATTCCTTTTCCATTCCTTCTCCTTCCAGCCGTGGGGTTCGGCTGCAGCAGGGGTTGAATTGATTCATGTGAAAGTTAAGAGGGCAAGGAGCAAGCAAGGATTGCATCAGCAAATTGTGCTGGGAGTATTTCCCTGGATTAGGCTGTTTATTCTTCATGCTTTGCTAAATCTCTGACCAATTTCCAAATATCTGAATGCCATCTGTAACGAGTGCATTCAAAAGAATTTAAAGTATTTAGACAATATGCTATTATTCAGTCAGGGTACCAAGAATGCACCTTGTTTCTGGCAATTAAATCTGCCTGAAGTGTCCTGATTTATTCATATTATTGAACTCTTTGCAAGCTGAGTGGCTGCTAAACATGAGGATCACAGAAAAATTCCTAAATTGATCCAAATCTAATTTATTGTGCACAGCTCCCAAAGTCTCTGCTGAGAAATAGACTTTTATAGTCAATAAAGTGCAGAAGTGGGTTGCAAGTCTTAAAAATTTACACAGATAGTAACTGTGCATTGCTGCTTTTGAGTGCCTAATTTGGCATCATGTATTTACCAACAATTCAGAAGATTTACAATGATTCCCAATTTCAGCAAAACCAGCATTTTCTAATCATATTTCAAATAAACTGAAAAAACCAAATTTTTTTGTGGATTTGACACCTAATATTCACCTTTGTGAAGACATGCTGTTGTCTTTGTGTTTATGAAATCCTGATTAGATGATCCTGATCTGTGAAAAAGGGGGCCTAAATATCCCATGAAAAGAGACCACTGATCTTCTGAGCAGGCAAAAAGTGATATCAAAAGAATTGTCAAATTTTTAGATTCATTTGTAAGAAACCCATAAGGTTATGTTAATCTTGCAGACCTTAAAACTTGTTTATCAACTGAAAAAAAGTAAAAGGCCAACAATAAACTATGGAAAAAAATGTACTTTAAATGGTGTTTCAGGTGTGTGCCCTCAGTCACACATCGGGAGCCCATTTCAGTGGGCACAGTACAATAAACAGGGATACCTGACCTCGTGTCCAGGAGGTGCCAGGGCCAAATCTGTCTCTGCTGTCAAAACCTGCAAAGGTCTCTGCATTTCTCCCACCAGGAGGGCTGAGCATCGTTATCCTGCACTTCCAAGGAGACACTGGGAAAAGAGACAAGTCTTGATTCACAGCCACCCTGAGCAAATCACAGAACCGTGGAATGGTTTGGGTTGGAAGGGTTTCTGAAGCTCATCTCATTCCAATTCCTCTGCCACGGGCAGGGACACCTTCCACTGGACCAGGTTGCTCCAAGCCCCTTCCAGCCTGGCCTTGGACACTTCCAGCGATGGGGATCTTTGGAGATCATGCCAGCCATGCATAATCCCTTTTAGTTTTCTAAACCCATTCTGATTTCAGAAATCGAGGCATTATCTCAGTTGAGTGTATGCTCCTTTTTTTTTTTTTTTCAGAAGTATTCTGTGAGGAACTCGTGGAACATTCAATTTTAATTTCTAGTTTTTTTAGCCTCTTGAAACTGTGAAATTACCACGTGCTATGCACTGGAGGTGATACTTTGAGCGAACACCCTGGAGAGGCTGCAGAAACCAGTACCTGACCGTCTGCCTTTGGGTCACAGATCCACCCTTCCGTGTGGAGCACACTCGGTGATTTGTACCAAAATGCAGCGAGAGGGTGATTCAAACAGTGCTGTCAGCGTTTGAGAGCAGCACAAACACGGAGACAACGAGCCTCACTGAGGGAAACGCCACCGGCAGCCGGGCCCGCTGCCCCTTCCACTCGCCCAGAGCCATGTCCCGATCACGGCCCCGCCAGAACCGGGCGGGGGAGCGGCGGATCCATCCCCGCCACTGCCGGGCCCCTCATCCCTCATCACGCTTTATTCCTCATCCCGCCTCACCCCTCACACCGCCTCACCCTCACACCGGCTCATTCCGCTTTATTCCTCATCCCGCCTCACCCCTCACGCCGCCTCTCCCCGCCCCCCGCCCGTTGCCAGGGAGCCGCCGTTGCCATGGGAGGCTGCGGGGCGCATGCGCGCGCCGGCGGGAGTGCCCGGATGCAGCGGGAGGAGGCGCTGCCGCCATATTTGCCCTGAGAGCAGCGAGCTGGTAGCTGCCGAGCCCCCCGGACCCATCGGCTGCCATCCGCCCCGCGCAGTCCCCGCCGCCGCCCCGCCCGCAGGACATGGACGATCGGGAGGACCTCGTCTATCAGGCCAAGTTGGCTGAGCAGGCTGAGCGCTACGATGGTGAGCGCGGGCTCGGGAGGCCGTGCACGGCCAAGGGGAGAAGGGAGGGAGGGAGGGAGCGGCCACAAAATGGCGGCTGGGCGGGGGAGGGGGGCAGGGGCGGAGGAGGGGGCGCACACAAAAATGGCGACGGGG
>JACBWW010000032.1:4906223-4931501 GCA_020086605.1 Lanius collurio | reverse complement strand
CCACCTATCGATAGAAGGAGGGGGCGCACACAAAATGGCGACGGGGAGCGCCCTGAGGGGCCGCTGGAAGCGAGGATGGGGGGGCCCGGGCGAGGGGGTGTCTCGGGCCGGGGCGGGGCCCGGGGCGGGGGGCGGTGGCGGCAGGAGCCGGGAATAAAATGGCGGCCGCGAAGGGCGAGTCCTGGGGGGGGAGGAGGACAGGGGAGCCGCCCCCGCCTCGAGGGACCCCACAAAGAGACCCCGCTGTCCCTCACGGCGCCGCTGGGTCCGGCCGGCTCCGCGCTCCCCCGGCCAGGCGGCGCGGGGCGAGGGCGGCTCGCCGCAGACAACGCCCATGCCGAGCGCTCCGGAGGGGGGGCCCAGCCCTCGGCCCCTCGCCGGCCGTGCTCGTGGGGGGTCCCCGGGGATGAGGCTCCTTTCTCTGCCTCTACCCCCGGCTGGAGATCCTGCTGCCCCTGGCAAACCCAGAGAGAGCGAGTTCTCACCCTGCAGGAAGCGAGTACATGATTCACTGCCTAAAGAAAACGCATATGCTTTCATTATGTGGTAGAAATTATTACAGATCGTTTACTCCCAGCGTCTTCTTTTCATCGTTTTTTCCCTTTTAAGTTTGTGCGCTCTCCCATATCATTTAATATCCGTGATGATTTAATATCTGGGGGGAAAAGTGGTAGAGGGGAGGAACTGGCAACCCTGGGTGGTGTCTCTTGCCCCAAAAATGTCTGTCTTGCAACTGTTCCTTTTAAACATGGTTCCTCTGCCTATAATAGAAAGGGCCTTTAATTTTCTCGACTCTTCTGAGACTGTTACTTTGCCCTGAGAGCTGTGATTATTCATTTGAAGTGAAATAAATATATGTATGTAGAATGTGTGAATGCAGTTAACATTCATTTAGAGGTAAGAAGACAATCAAGATATTTTCTGTTCATAAATTTTCATAGACAACATGACCAAGTTCTCACCAAATGATAAATTTTTACTGAGTTGTGCTTAAAAAACATCTGATGGCACCATTGCAGAACATCTGAAAAATGCACGTTTTGGGAAGGAAAAGAGAAACTAAAACAAAAAGAAAGCCTAAAAAAGATTCCATTTAGTTAACATTCTGATAGGAAAATGATTTAGAATCAATAGTACCACTAAAGGGAAGCAATCAGGCAGTTTCCACTGAAGGGCTTACAGAAAAAAACAACCTCCAAAAAACAGGTATTGGGATACGATAATTAACTTGGGCAGAGGGACACATCTGTATTCCACAATAAGGGTGCAGCTCCTGCTCAGGAGGGAAGGGTTCTCCACCTGGTGTGGGTGAGTCAGTGCCACTGAAAGCGTTGGCTTTGGTTTGAGTGGAAACCCAACATCCTGGAGGAATCATCATCCTTGGGAGCTCTTGAGGCTTGACTGTCTGGGGTTTTCTGAAGTCAGCAGTAAATCACTTTGTTAGAAGGTAATAGGACTCTACCCCATGGCACAGATCTGCAATGCAAACTTCCTGTCAACTAATAAAAATTGATTAGGAGGGATTATTGCCTTGGTGCAGCATTTCCCTGGGTGGACTTTTGGTTCTCCCAGTACCATGAATGTTTGCTAAACAAGCTGCCAGGAGGAGAATGTAAAAGACTTGTGCTGTATTGCTTCTGAATGGGAATGAGACTTTTTACAATTTAGGAGGGAGCACTGAACTGAAAGCTATCTTTTTAAAATAAGTGCTGTGGGTTTTAGCCTTCCAGAGTTTTAGGAATCAAGTTGGGTGAACATATTTAAGATGCACCCTGTAATTCTGCCAGCTGCTCTAAATGCATCTTCACATTTCTCATGTCCATGGCCTGGAAGAAAATGTACTGTGATACTGTTTTTATCATTTAATTCTGTGTTCTTGTTCAGCTGAAACAATTAAAAATGATTGGCATAATTTGTTCTTGTTTATGTGAAATAATGCAGTTCTGCCAAGATCATAGCTGAGACTGCTGAATAATTCTGTGGACAGAATGACTCAAGAAGCAATATGAGGACAAGTGTAAGCTACTCCTAATTTTGCTCCTCAGTTTGATCTTTGAGGTGCGCAATTAGGAGGCCACAGTTATTAATTGACACATATTAAATGGAGTGATGGTAAGTACTGGCTACAGATACATTGGAATACGAGTTCCTTTGGGTAATTTGAATATGAGTTTGACAATTTTTTGTGTGCTTAACATTAGGATAAGTGTAAAATTCTATCCCATCTTTCTCCTGGAGACTGGAAGAATGGTGGGTTGCTATTTATATATGGCTCATGGCGTTTATAGCAGCACTTATGGTGGGCATCCAACTGTGGTTTCTTTGGTGTTACTTACCTGACCCACTTAGGGAATTTATGAAGTCTTGGGAGCTGTATTTGTGAACGGTTGGGAATCTAGTCCTGCGTCTGTACTGTCCTCAGGATGTTGGCCCAGATTAAGAGGACAACTTTCTAGGTACTTTTGCAGTATAAGTAGCACTTAAACCCTGATCTCCAGAGATATTAAGAGATTTGGGTGTCTGACTATCTTCACAGATCTGCTTAGGCATGTTATGGCAAATCACAAAATGCCAGGAAGCTTACTGGTAGTACAGGAAGCTTTGTGAGAAATCTCACTTACTTATTCCTTATTGGTAGAATAATGTATAACTAAATGGATTCCTTTTTTGGAAAACAATTGGAGTAAGTGATACTGTGGAGCTCTTTATATCAAGAGGATGTAGAGGATTCCTGTAGACTGCTGCTGAATATTGAAACCAATTCCTGTTTCTGGAAGCTGGGAACATCTTTGTTTTAGGTGAGAAAAATGCTATGGCTCAAGGTAGACTGTGAGCAGATACTTCAGACAGGTGCTTTGGACTGCAAGTCTTGAAGTACATGACTTGGGTGGAGTGAAATAAGTGGGGTTTTCCCCCCTCAAGACCAGATGAGAGGTCAAGGTACGGGTAAGGGAAAAACCCAAGCCACCCATGACAGGTCTCCTGCCTCCCAGCACAGCAAGCTAACAGCTGCCTCCCTTTGTCTTTAGAAATTGTCTATTGGGGAAATGTGTCTTTATCACAAAGGCAGGAACGTGTGCAGCAGTGGGTTCAGTTCAAGATTTGAACTCTTTATAGAAAAAACTGTCTCCTAGTAACAAGTCTTCAGCTTAGAGTGTAATGAAGAATCAATAAGTCGCAAATTAGAATTCAAGTTGCATATTAATTTTGGTTTGCAGAGAATTGGTCTCTTTCAATCAGGTGTCAAACACGCTTCAGTTTTTTGGGTTCCTTCCCCCATTAATGGTTACCACTTACCCTGTGCGTTAAAGGTCTTACTGGTGTATTGATGTCTCTGAGCTAAAAGGCAGAATAATCTCAGCATACCCCTAAGAATTGTAGGAATGTAAGAGTTAAAGTATGGGCGAGACAGTGCTAAAGGAATAAGACTGTACATTTTTTTAAGTGGGAGTTGTACATACTGGGACATAAATTGACTTGTGATTATGAGGAGTTGTGTGAGAGAGGGCCTTTGTCTCTAATGGCCTTCTTGAATTTCCTGAGGTACCAGCAGCAAACAAAGGAGACAAAATTCTACAATTGGCTGGTGTGGTCCTCTTCAAAGAGCCCAGAAGCTGAACTGGTGTCCAGCTCTTGTATTAGAGGATTGCTCAGTAGCACATCTCAGTCAAAGGGAGAGATGTATGATGAGGTCCACGCTTGAGATGTTTGCTTTGAAACAAATGTTTGTTAGAAATAGTGGGGATATCCTCTTGATTTAGAAAAGTAAATTGAAGAGATAATAGGGATGATTTCAAAATGTTCTAGTTACAAGAAGGACTCGTGGTAGACTATACAATTGATAATGCAAAAATCCCACTGTCGCTTGGACAACTTGGCCATAACCTGTTTCTCCAAGTAAAGGTACAGGACTGTTTATTGCAGAGTCATGCAGTCAGATTTTGGAAGGGTTTTGACTGCACTAGCTGTTACAAACTTTGCACATGGAATAGCTTTATAACCCTCTGCTTTGTCCACAAAATCATCATCAAGCCACTGTGCAGGTTAGATATTATTTGGTTTTTTTTTTTTTACTCCTCTGCCTCTTGGTTGTCTCAACTGGGAATCTACCTGTTAGGTTTTCTTATGCTCATTTGTATAAAACTCTTACATTGTGATAAGTATGGAATGCTTCTCATATGTGCTTGGGTTGTGGTCTGACCCTTAGAGCCAGTTCAGTTCTCTAAATTAGAAGCAAGATTAATTTTTTTTTTCCCTCTTGAGTAGTTTTCTGAGATGATGACCTGAATGAGCCAGTTGAGAGGTCAGAGGGGTGTTGAGCTGGCAGGAAGGAATTGATAGGGATGGGTTCAGCCATCTCCAGAGTCCTCCTTGCCAAACACAAGATTCCCTAAGAGAACAGAAAAAACTAATGCAGGCAGTGTAATAGTGTGTCTAGAAGAGCTCCTAATGGATGGAAAGAGGAGCTGAACTTCCACGTGGTTGAATTTGGAGCTCATCATTGTAGTGAGTAGGATGGTGCCCACTGATGCCAGGTGGAGGTCTGTTGCTTTGGCAAGTGCAGTTTGTGGACGTTGATCCAGTTACATTCATCTCTTACTGAAGAAAGTGCACTGGCCCCTATGTCTTCAGTTCTTGTGTTTGTTCCTAGCAGTTTGCTGCTACTAAGTTAGTACTTACTACTTGCTTCAGTTTTTGTGGCTCACTCAGAAATGCCAGCCTGCTTCCCAGTACAGATCCCTTGTGATTCTAGTGGTGGGCTTTCTCTGTTCTCAGCATTTGACTCTCATGTTCATACCCTGTTTCCTGTCTTTCAGCCAAGTGTTTATCCATGTGAGGACTTTCCTTCCTATCCCATGGCAGTTGAGTTCCTTAAAGAACCTTGGGTGAGGGACCTTGTCAAATGCCTTTGGGAAATCCAGGTAGACTATACCAATTATGTCTTCCTTGTCCATGTGCTTCACTTGTTCAAAGCATTCCAGTAGATTTGTGAGGCATAATGGAAGGCCATGCTCTACAATGTAATGTTTATGCATATACCCACTCATTCCAGGGTTTTTAAAATGTAATTCCCATTAACTTGACCCCTAGTGAGTATTAGATGCATGGTTTTGTAGGTCCTCTTGAGTGTCTGCTGGACCCCTTCTCAAATGAACAGTGTAAATCACTTTGTGTTTCCTGCTGTTATTAAAGCCCTAACTGAGAGGTTGCACACAACACTTTAGGGTCATAGATACTTCAGGTTCTTGGGACTTGTTCGTGATAATCTTTTGTTCATTGCAAGAATGAACAAGACTAGCACTTGTGCTGAGTCTTGAATACTGTTTATAGTGTGTGATCATCTGTGGTGGACACGAGGGAAGACTTGTTTTTTCTTCCATGTCCTTCACCTCCTTACAGCTCACAGGATGCTTCTTTGCAGCTTTTAGCTCCTGAAGTGCTGAAGTAGGTATTGGGCAGCAGCTTAGATGCTTGAAGAGCTTGGTTTGTTTTATTGCCCTTAGATAAGGGCAGTAGAAAAGATTAAACTTAAAGCACAACTTCAGTTTTCTGATGTTCTGCTGCTACTAAAGGGAGAGTTAAGACAGTTTTTCTGCTGCTCTTCATTACATAATATTATAAGAATTCTACTTTGTGAGTTCTCTTAAGGTTCATTTTGATTTGAATATGATGACCATTACATCATCTCCATACCACCTTTACTCAACAAGTTCTTCTTCTCTTCTTATTTTAAGAAGCTTTCTCGCTTAAGTAGTTCCTCTTTTGGAAGGGAGGCACACCACTAAGAGATTTTCTAGCTCTTGTTTTTTCCTGTGGTGATGTTGAGCCAGTGTGTGTGGAGGCAAGGGAGAGTTACTTCAGCAGTAAGGTTACCACTTACTGTGTATTGTTTGAAGTCACGAGGAGTGCCCTGGTTGGAAACAAAAAAATCTAACCCCGTAGCATTGTGGTCAGTGAGACTCAGGCACTGAACTAGAAGTTACACACTCTGTAGATTTGCCCTGAGAAGTTTGCTTTAGTGCACCAGCCTTTGTTTAGGCCACATGGTTTCTGTTACAAACACAGATTCTGATAGAACTGCCAGATCCTGGCTATTTCTTTGTTAGGGTCTGCTGTTTCTTGGTTTGTATCCTGTACTGGGAAGGTTTTTAGTCTTCTCACTAAGTTTGCTGTACATCACCCATTTCCATATTTCCTTACCTAGGGATATTGCAGTTCCCCTGGGTTTTCTGGATTTCTGGAGTTAAGGAAGCAGCAAATACCTAGTTTCTCATTTGTCTCTGGTGGAGAGACAGTCATAATTTTGTGACCTAGTATATGAGTCCTTATCAGCTGTGCCCTTTGTTCTGTGGCTGGGCCCCTAAGGATGGTTATCAAACACGTCCTTCTCAACACTTGTAAACTTGCCCACTTCTAGCTTAGAGTAAGGCTTATTCTTTGTCTTTCACATTAAACCCCAATCCCAAGCCATGCACCTTGGTGTTCCACGAACCTTTTGTAGGTGGCCACTGCTGTCCCAACCCTTTGTACTTTCCAGGCTGTGATTCTGTGTCTCTCCTGGTGGCTGGAGATGAGTCAGCAGGGTTTGCAATGGGGAGCCAGCATTTTAATCATAGTAGTAAAATACAGGAACCTAAACCATGGCCTGGGCACCATTACAGTTTTGTAGTATGTTAGGCAGTCTCAGCTTTTCTGTAAGAGTGCACAAACCTGATCAGAGTGCCTGTGTGTTGTGGTATTTCTTAAACAGCAGCAGGTGCTTGGGGAAAGATCTAAATCTAGGGCAAGCATGTGATTCTCCAGAATATTCCCCTCTCCTTCCACAATTTACATTTTTGGGATTTCCTGCCCTGATAGTGACATGATCTGACAGTAGCATAATAAGGTGACAGCCACAATCACCTGAGAGGCTGGAACTTAGCCACTTAAATACAGCCTCTGTCTCTCTGAATCTCCATAACACTGCTTTTTCCATAATGCAGTATAAGCATCTCTGGATTTTGTCATTACTGCAATAATCTTTTTAAAAGAAATGTAATCTCAGACTTGTATTTTGTCTTGAGTGGTCTCTGACTGAGCTTTCTACCTCCTTGTGGAAACTTCCAGATTGGTAAAACAGCGCTTAGAATAAAAAATATTCATTCTGTTGGCAGATATAGATGGCTTTGTTTTAGTTTTCTGTTGGAGGAGATACAGATATGTTGTTCCCTTGCTTTTGTACTGCCTGTGTTCTTAAGATTTTTCATCAGGCTTAAATTTTCAGGGCTGGATTATGGCTTTGCCATGGAAGACCGAGGTATGTGCATAATATTTTGTCTTCTTGAAATATCAGCCCAGATTTTTGTATTGTAAGTAAAAGTGGGCTCTTTACTAAACTAGAATCCTTTTTCTCCAACAGCTTTGTGTGTAGACTGATAAATGTTTTCTCTTTGAGTAAAACAGCTGTTTATGGGTGGGATTCTAATCTGTGGTTGTGTGGTTACAAGATTAAATTTTGAAGAGGAGACCTTTCAGTTCCTGTTGTTCAGGGTGTTGGGAGGTTGTGTACCCAGTGCGAGGGGTGGTGAAGCTGGAGGGCTTTGTGGTTCAGAACAAATGGGGGAACCTCAGGGGCTCCCCCATCCCCCAGCATCCTGTTCCCAGTGGCTGTGACTTGTCAGGGAGTCTATTAACTTGCTAACAACTCAATCATGAAAATGCTGGGGTGATAAGGGCTATTTACTGATAGTAGTAGTTCGGAGCAGGTGCCTGTTTTCCTTTGGCTCCGTTGTTTCTGTGGTTGTGGTTAAGGACCTCCTTTGCCAGCAGACTGAAGAGATGCAACAGGACTCAAATACTGACAGAGGAGCTCCTTGTAGGTGGGCTCTTGGGTTTGGCTTTGTACCAGCTGTTGCACAGCTTAAATTGGGTTTATCCTCCAGTGCACAGAGGTGTTCAAACCTCTGTTTCAAGGGCTTGCAGGTGTTCACACTGGTAATAAATAAAATCCTGTAGAAGCCAAGCAATTAATTAAATTGGTAATGATGTGTTTGAATGTACTATGAAAACTAGATACACATTTTCAGGTAACGGCAAGTCTTGTGTATAGTTTTTTTATTTTAAATTTTCATGCTAGACAAATTTGCTTCTGGGGAAGAGATTGTGAAGGAAAGCTGTAGAACAGTTGATAAAATGTGCCCTTTTCCCCCAGTTGTAATTTCTTGATACAGGGCAGAAGATCTTGGAAGATGTTGCTGTACATGTTCCTCAGCTTCCACACTTCTGGACTAATTATTCCATGTATATCATTGCTATATGAGATAAGTGTGGATAGATTTTTGTTGTCCTCATTAAGAAGCAAGTTTTCTATAAAAGCATTGTGTACATCCAGGAGAATGATTGAAGTGCTCAGTAGTTAATCCCAGTGGATAAAGCACAATGATAGGAACTGTTTTTAAAAAAGAGCAGCATCTTCTGTAACCTGTGTTATGCTTATCTGAAGGCAATCAAATATTAGGCTTAAAAACAAGACCTGCATTTTTTGCTGGAGCTTGGCAAAGATACTCAGGTCATGGAGAATGCAAGTCTCAATTCCTGATGGTAATTTTTGTCCACAAGAACTGTCAAGCATCTTATCTTGAGTGTGGCTCCACTGTTTCAAGAAACTTCAAAATATGAGATGGCTTAATTTGCATAATTTAAAAAATTTACAGCTTTTAAGTAGATTCTTTGTATGAATGGGATGGTAGGGTCATCCTTCAGGAAATAAATCATAGTGCTTGCCCTATATAAGTAGCAAATTGTAGCTATATCATATTGCTTGTAACTTAGCTGGCTTTAAATACCTAATTATGTTTATGTTAGTATTAACTGTGTGAATGGGGAGTGTTACAGGGCAGCTTTCAAATTCTTCAGTAAGAGGATTCACCATTTTGTAGTTGTAGGGTGGTATTTTCAAAAAGTTTTATCAAATGCCTGGTGGATTTTTCGTTACTTTCTGTGATTTGGGGGAAGCAAAATCTACTGATAAAAATAGAGCCACCATAAAATTTTGTCCTCCACATATGGAGAGCTGTTGGAGACTGATAACATTGTTCCTGCCAGGGAGCCTACAGTCTCCATTGCTGGAGTAGCTTGTGCCTGTTTAGGTTGTGATTTTTGACATCTGAGGGGGGAAAATTAGAGTTAAGCTTCATTTGTATATTTAACACTGTTCTTCTAATGTGTCCTGAACAATTGCAGTGTTAGGATTATAAGTAGTTCAATCTTTGCTTCCACTGGAGTGTAGGAAAGCTGTGTTTGGTAATAATTGTTGTAACCTCAGGTTTAGAAATGCTTTTCAACAGGCTTAAAATAGAAATATACATTCATTCATACTTTTTTTGTTGCTTTTCACTGTAAATGGCTCCTTGGCATGGGTAGATATGGTTGCTCTGGGTACACTCAGGATGACTTTTTTTGTTACCACTCCAAGCAGCAAATTTTTCTTTTGGAGGTTCATCTTGCAGCTTGGATGCACTTTCCTAGTAACAGTACTCATACATATCTACATGTATTCAAATCTGGATTTTATATTTTTGTTAATTACCACATTACACTGTGTTCCAGTTGACAAATCAGTGGAGCATTCTGTAATTCCTCAGTTTTATCCTGACTGTGCCAAGAGCCAGATCACATTTGTTCATCTTTTCTCACTGTTCTCTGCCTTTTCCAGAGCTCTCTGAAGAACACACACTCCTGTAGGATTGTACTGATAACTCTTACCCACTGTATTAGTGTTTTTGCTGTTGCATCCTTTTTGTCTGTCTGTTAAAAAAGGCAAACAAAAATTAAAAACCCACCCAAACCAAAGAATAAAAACATAAAAACCAAAAGTGAAAACTACCTTTAGAGAATTTTTGGAACCTTTGTAAAATACCAAATGAACATCAGATACTTCCTTTGTGTATGTGCTGATTGATTTGTTTGGAACACTCCAGTGTAAAAGTGAGGAATAACTGGATGAAAGGAGGAGGGAGCTTAATTTCCTAAGCTCTCATTAATGTACAGCTTGTATTGAATGATTTGAAAGATGCTTCAGGTGTGAGAATAATTGCCTGACCTTTTCCTCCTAGAAATGGTTGAATCAATGAAGAAAGTGGCTGGAATGGATGTGGAATTGACAGTGGAAGAAAGAAATCTGCTTTCTGTTGCATATAAAAACGTGATTGGAGCCAGGAGAGCTTCCTGGAGAATAATCAGCAGCATTGAACAGAAAGAAGAAAACAAAGGTGGAGAAGACAAATTAAAAATGATTCGGGAATATCGGCAAATGGTAAGATGGGGTTGGTCTTAAAGGAAAATGTCATTTAGTTCTGGTCCCCTTGCCATAAACTGCCCTGGTGTTCGAGATTGCCTGTGGTGTGCTGACCTGGAATAGGGTCCTTGGAAGGCTGGAGCTTGTTCCTTATCTGGAGAATAAATCTCCTTGTGAAGGGGAGAGCTTGGGTGTTTCTGTGTAAACACTCAGAAGGGCAGCAGCCTCAGCAGAGGGAGGGCTTTTCCCTCAGCCATCAACAGCTCTGCCAAGCATTTGAACTGTGCTTGCACTTTGTCTTCCCTGCTTACTCAGATGTGAGGCTGCACCTGCTCAGGAGGCCTTATTCTTTCCCCTCCAAACTGACTTGCCCCAAGCAACTTCTTTTTTTAATCAACCCTGTCAAAGGAGGTGTTTGGCTGTTAAGTTTCCCCTTCCTATAAAAGTTGCTTTGGATCCTACAGTGACACTTTCTGTGATTCCAGTTCTCTGTCCTAGAGAGTTAAAAACATTAACACTTGAAATGTCCCTGAGGGAGGCTCTTCAGTGCTCTTCTTGGCTCCTTGCCTTTTTTCACTCCATGTTCTGGGGATGTCATGGTCGTCCCAGCTGTAAAACTTGGGTGTGTAGCAACCTCCAGGGCCTTGCTGTTTTCTCTCTCAGGAGAGGGAGGCAAAAATTGATCCACATAACTTCATGCTGACTTAGTCAGTGTGTGCAGCTTTACCTAAAATGGAGAACTTGCAGCAAGCTCTGGCTTTCATTGGTAAGGGCTAATGAAACCTTCAGCTCTTGGTGAGTTGTTGTTCCCCCTTCCTCCCTGCCCTAAATGATGGTTTAGCACAGAGCAGGCGTGCTCCTGTACTATTTAAATCCCACACATTTCTGCAGAGGCTTCATCTCCATTATTTGAGGACAAGAGCCTCCACATGGTTCACATCTTCACTTCCAGAGAAACAGTGGAGTCTGTTATATCACCTGGCACTGATTCATATACCAGCAATGGAAATGATGTTGGCTTGGAAATCTTCTCTCTGGAATGGCTCTGGTCTACTTTCTGTTGACTCATAGGGTTTCTGTTGCTCCATGGAATTGTTAAAGTTGTGAGTTTCTAATTTTATGCTGGCATACTCATGGGATGAGGCTCTGCCAGTTACATACAGTCCCAAATAACCTTTTCTTGATGAGTGTCTGCAGTCTCCTAACAGAACATAGAAAACAAGACAACAGCTATCTAGTGATTTTTAAATTTGTTTTACACTGTGTGCTTCCAGGTTCTTTTGCACAGGGTTTTTGTGGGTGGTTACCATCTTCTGCCAGACATTCTTTATTGGTGAAAAGACTTCTTTCCTCATTTTGAAAGGACCCTAGAAATAGCCATTATTCTGTATCCCTCTTTGTAAAGGACATGTGCCATTCTGGATGGACTGGGGTGCAAGAAGTCCCTGTTGGTAGTGCTTGAGGTGTCTGAAGAGAGAGAGACCACATGAAGTACAGTGTCATGCCAGCAGTGTGTTCAGCTGTTAAATCCTGGGAGAGAGCAGCTTTCACAGCTGCACTGGGAGGAGGAGTGCACTGAGCCCTGTCATTGGTCCTGTACTGGAGGAGGGGTGGCTGTGTCTGCCCAGCTCCACAGGGAGTTTTCCCAAGAGGCACAATTCTGAGCATCATCTGTAGCTGGAGGCCAGATCCTGTTAGTAGCTGCTGGGAGACTTAAGAGGGGTTGGCATCTGCTCTGAGTGTGTGAATGGGTTTGGCAGGATGGCCTGGGAGCAGGAAGGGCTTGAGGTACATTGCAGAGGTTTGGATGCTGCTGCTCACTGTCACTGCTGAACAGTAGCACTCCTGCCCTGTTGTGCTCAGTGCTTCCAGAAGAAACAGCTTCCAGCAGAATTCTCATCATTATGATTCCCTTGTCAACAAATACTGACTATTGTAGCATTTTCCAGAATAAGTTCAATGTTAGGAAAACCTTTCCCAGACTTGAAAGGCTCTGAAGAAGGAAAAAAACTCCCTCCCCCCAACCCCAAACCATGTGTGGGAGCCAACAGGCCACATTTAAACCACTGGGGAGTTGGAGAGAACCAGCATCTCTAGAAGCCACCTATCTTGCAGCTGTGACCTTGCTCAGCTGCAGAATGCTGCTCCAGTAGAAAGGGAAAGTTTCTGTAGTAGTTTCTGTGAAAGTAATTATTTGTTGGGTTTGGTGCATGTCAGAATTTACTATAATTCAGCTCATGGCTCATGTTGGGAGTTTTTTTGAGCTGGTAGCCAGCATGACTTGGGGTAGAACTCGAGGGATGGTGGTATTGGGAGGGCAGGGCCAGGCTGGCTTTGTGTGAAGTGGGCACTGGGCAGTAGTGAGAGATGAAAGACACCAGGCTGTGCCTCTTCCCAAACCATTTCAGCTGAATGGAGCCAAACACATCCATAGCCATGAGGGAAAATGCCACTTACTTGCTTCCTTTGTAGACAGGCTGCTCTCCTGGCTCCTGTGGCCATTTGGATACATAAAAGCCCCTGAATTTCTCATCTGGCTGCATCTCTGATGAGAACACGCTGAGGCTTGTGCTCTTCCTCAGAGGCTGGAGTGGTGTGGGGCTGCACACAGTGCAGTTCCTTCCCTTGCAGTCAAACCAGATGCATTCCCATACCACATCACAGATACTGACCTTCCCCTTCCTGCTCTGGAGTTGTGGCACATGGAATGAGTGTTTCCAGTGCCCTCACTTCTAACGTGCACTGTATTTTGGGGCAGTTGCCAGGCTATCTTCTATCCTCCCTTCTCAGAAAGAGCTCATTGAGCTACTCATTCTGGAGCAGATCCTTTTTGTACAAGAGCTTTTAGTTTTGTTGTGGCTTTTTGTTTGTTTGTTTGTTTTACCCTTAATTAATTTGATTTGAATTAAATCTTTTTAAACTAAGCTTGGTCAGGACGTTTATCTTGCCCCGGACAGCAGCTGATCTCTGATAACTGTGACTGATCCCTTAAGCAAAGCTGGAAAAGGTCTGTCTGAGATGAAATAGAAGTGTGTACATGTATGGTTATTTAACTAAAGAGGATTAGAAACTGATTTAATTCTTTGCAGTTTTGCTGAAGATCTCTCTGCAAAAGAAGTCATTGAAAAAGAGGATCAAGAGGAAAGAAGTTTGCAGGAACTGACTGCTGGCCAAAGGTTTTATAGCTTTTGTAGCCCAAGAATATATGAAGTAGATTCCTCTCAAGTGACCATGTTTCAGCACCTTTCTTAAGCATTTGTCACATAATTAAGTACAGCATCTGATTCTTCTGTGAATGTCAGGGCATTATGACATTTGTACATGCTGTGAATTAATTTCTCTAAAGGAACTTAAGCAAATCTGTTACTTTGTACAAATCAGGATGTGTGTATATGTGCCAGTTTATCATTTATTTTGGATCTGTAATTTTAACACCTTTGAGGTGTAACTGCTGTGGTTACAAACCCTGATAGTTTGGGAGCTGTGTGGTGGTAAAAGGATTTACATGGCAAGGAAAATGCTTAAAGAAAGAAGGAAAGCAAATGCTTGGGTGGGAGGATAGGAAAGGATGATGGACTGAGTGGGGCTCCTCCTGTGATCCAAGACTTGCAGTTCCTGGTAGTTTCTTTAATGCCTTTGCTTGAAATCTCTCCTTTATATGAAATTAGCTTGAGCCAGAGTTCTCTTCAGCTGTAGCTGTGAAAGTTACTGTGAAATCATGAAAAAGCAGCAATGGATGGGTGACTCTGTGCACTTCACCAACCACTCCTACTGGAATGACCTGGGGGGCTCAGAGCCAGTCTGCTTTGGGCAATGTTGATGTCAGAGGAGGGGTTTCATCTTTTCTGGGTGTGCTCAGTTTCTCTGCTTGTAGGAGTGAAACTCTCTGTGGTAAACCCTGACCTCACAGACCTTGCTTTAGGTTTGGAACTGGAAAAAATGAAGGTTGCTGTGACTGTTTTCAGTTCAGACTATTCAAATCCAGTATCTGTTTTTAAATAAGGCTTTATATATTGTATTTTTGGCCACAGATTTCACTGTCAGTGTTGATAATGTCTGCTTTTTCGCTGAGTTGCTGCGCTTTGTGTTTTTCACCTGCTTCTGGAGCTTGTTTTCATCTTGTACCTGCCCTTTGTTTGTGGCACGTCTTGATTCTGTTCTGACACTCCCTGATTTTTGTCTTAAGGCTCTTCTGTTAGGGCTTTGCCTCCAAGGACTCAATAGAAATTGGTCTGAAGGTGCCCTTTAACTCTGGGGTATAATGGAGTTCAGCTGATTTTACCTTCAAATTGTCCTGTTACTGTTGCCACTTTCAAGGCAGCCTTCCAGGATCAAAAATGTGAGGAATTGAGTTGTGTAAGCATGAAATTCTTGCAGAATTACATCCTAAGACAAACTTAATGCAATAGTCTAGCAAGATGTCTTCCAAGGAATTTACAGTTCCACTGTTGAGTTCCACATTTCATCATCCATCAGTCCCTGCATCTTGTGTGTGCCAGCTAAATGTGCAGAACTGTTTTGCTTAATGCACCTATGGAACATCTGAATTTTATTTATTTTTCTTCTGTCCTACCCCTCTTTGGAATTTCATCATGTTACCTGTTTGATATTTGGGTACTTTTGGAAGAGCTTTTAGTCTTAAGTGCTCACCTCACCCCCTCTTCTAATTTTAGGTTGGTTTTTTTTGGTTTTTTTGGTTTTTTTTCACTAGGTTGAGACTGAACTGAAGTTAATCTGTTGTGACATTCTGGATGTACTGGACAAGCACCTCATTCCAGCAGCTAACACTGGCGAGTCCAAGGTTTTCTATTACAAAATGTAAGTAGCTTCTTGAGAGGAAAGGCCTGAAATAGAGACAGAAATTAGGTAGCTGTAATGAGAACTTGATGTGAACTGTTGTGCAGCTCTTAGGTGTAAGAAACAGCAATTTTAATTGAGCTGCTGATGTAGAAATCACATTCCTGCTTGGGTGTTTGGGTTTTTTTGCATGAGCTGAACACTTGTAAAGAGAAGAAAATAAGGTGTATCATGTAGGGATGGTTTAAAATTCCCTCAGCTCTTGGTGCAGTGTTGGTAGTAACTGAGTAACTGGTGTGTGAATATCTAAACACAGTTTAATTTAAGCTGTTCCTTCAATGGCTGGTGGGGAAATGAGGATTACTGACTTCCTCCTGTTTCTGTTTTCAGGAAGGGGGACTACCATAGGTATCTGGCTGAGTTTGCCACAGGAAATGACAGGAAGGAGGCTGCAGAGAACAGCTTGGTGGCTTACAAAGCTGCTAGTGATATTGCAATGACAGAACTCCCACCAACACATCCCATCCGCTTAGGACTTGCGCTCAACTTCTCTGTATTCTACTATGAAATTCTTAATTCTCCTGATCGTGCCTGCAGGTAGGTGGTGACTGGAAGATGGGGATGTTGTGTCAATACCAAACAAGCCAGAAGTGGTTACTCCTTGGGGAACTGCTTTTCCTGCTTTTTTCCTGCTAGTGTTTGCTCTGGTTGGCATTGATTCACTGGGAAGATTTTCAGCATCTCTATTTTCTTTGGAGTCCAGAGCCACGTGTTTGTGAGGGAGTAATTGTGTATGAGAAGCAGAACAGTGATAACTTTGAATTGATCAGCTAATGCAGTTCAGCACCTTGCCAGGTTAACTCTGGGCATGCCCTTAAACTGCCCAAGGTGTGAGATGATTTATCTTCCTACAAGCTGGGAGGGATGGTGGTACTGATTTCTGTGACCTGTGAGCATGTACAGAGTGGCAGGGATTGAAGCAAACACCATTTGTCTTCTGTCACTGCAGGTTACACTAAGTTTTTAGCAGACCTTAATCAGTTGTACTGCAAGATGTAGAAATGTTTAATAAAACCAATATTCCTGAGTAAAAAGTTTCTTAAAGCACACAAATGACTGGTGTTAACCTGTGCTTTTGGATTGTGCTCAGCAATATTTGTTAAATCTTTGTTCTGTCATTGCAGGTTGGCAAAAGCAGCTTTCGATGATGCTATTGCAGAACTGGATACACTGAGTGAAGAAAGCTATAAGGACTCTACACTTATCATGCAGTTGTTACGTGATAACCTGACACTATGGACTTCAGACATGCAGGGTGATGGTAAGTGAGTCCTGCTGGAGAAGCTGCATCCCTGACCCAGGAAACAGAGCGTGGAAATGGAGAGGGCTTGGATGGTTTACATCTGTCTCTCCTAATAATGACCCTCCTGCACTCCTATCCTACCTTAACACTGGATGAGGTGATAGAGGTGACACTGGAATCTTTTGAGCAGCTTCTCAGCTCTCACTTGAAGGAAGGAGGTGTGGAATTAGCATTACTATCCCCACGTGGCACTTGTGATTACTGTAAAAGCAGTGACCTTCCTTATTTCATCCTTTCTTTATTTCTGTTTGTCATGCTCATCTCTGGCTGTCCCTCCAACCAGATGTGCACCACTAATGCAGGAGGAAGCACTGCAGATGCTTTAGTTCCCCTTTATTCCAGGTCACTCTGTATTCTCATTGCCAGAGCAGATGCCAAGTGTGTCCCCTGGCAGTACCAGAGGGTGGGATGGGACATGAATTGCTTCTGTTCACTAGCAAAGGATAGTGCAAATTTTTGAAGTGGTTTTGTCACACTGAATGGACCTTTCCAACCCCGTAACTTTCACATGCAATGCTTAGGATAAATCTACTCATTTTAGGGTTTCTCTCTTGGAGAGACAAGTGTAGAGAGCTGACTTTCTTTACTTTTAACTTGGAGAAGAATTAAGTCTTATTAAGACTTATTTTGGGTACCTACAAATGCCCAGAGCTTAGAAACGCCACTGCTGAACTTCACATAAGTATGTGAGTGTCTTAAATTTTTGGTAAGCTGTTCCTTGTAGCCACACAGCATTCTTGGGGGTACTTCATTGGTGGTGTGTGCATTTGAAAGCAAATGCAGAATCTTCTACATTTTTCTGACTCCCTGTTTTTATGTAGTGTCGTGGGTTTGTTTTGAAGTGTTGTTACTCCTCACTCTGCTCTTTGGGCTGCTGAGAGAAGTGGGAATCCTGTGAATGTGTGGGGTCTTGGCTCCTGATTTACTCTGCATCCCAGTGTTTAAGGCTCTTGCACCTAACTTTTTCAAGGATGTAAGATTATCTCATTGTGCAGGATGGATCTTTGATGGATCTGTAGACTCTTTAGACACTGCAGGTGTTGGATGCCTTCCTTGCTATGGGTAGGCATTGGAGAAAAGAAATGTGTTTCTAATTCCCACAATTAAGATACAACCTTTACTTTTTTTATTTGAGCCAAATATCATGGTGCTCTGTGGAAGCCATTTCAGTGCAGTAACAAGGCTGGATCAGTGTGGTACCAGCATCTTCCAAAGAGTGTCTTCCAAATGCTCTTAATTTAGCCAGGGCTGATGTGTCTCATGGATCTTGGATATTGTAGAAGTTCCACAAAATTATTTACAGGCTCTTTAGATCTTGCAAAAAAAAGATTTGAATTTCTTGCTCCACAGCATGGAAAACTGACATTTTGGTTCTCCCTGAAGTATTTCAGATTATCCTGGTTACTGAGGCCAGAAAAATAATGACTGCAGAATTGAAAATACTGTAGGACTACTTAAAATCATGGTAGAATTCTTCAGATCCAGAAAAAAAAGTGTTTATGTAGAGTATTTAGACACAGGTGCAAAGTTAAGTTCCCTCATACTTTGCCAATACTCTGCATTTCCAGCTGATGCTTCCAGAGCTCCATATTCCCAAATGAGCAGAGCCTTTGAACAATAAGTTAATAGTGGCACAATTAGCAGTTTCCCAAGGGTGAGACAGACTTGGAAAGGGCTTGTTCTTTGGCATTAAGCTTTTCCCTGTTTCCATTTCAGCTCTGCAGGGTGTAGGGATGTAAAGCCAGGCATTCCCCAGCTGCTGCACTCCCATCCCAATCCCTGTAGCTTTCCCATGGCCTAGAGGAGTGTTGAGTTTTATTTCCATGCTTGTAATGGCATCTCCATATGATTCCTGTTCTCCCCTTCTTTCCTGCTGTATAGATTCCTAAAGGAAAGTCCAACTGTTCATTTCCTAAAAACTCTACTTTGTAAGTCTCTTGTTGTGGCTCACTGGAGTTTTCAGTGTCAGTTTTCCTGTCACTAACAGTGCCTGCCTCTGTCACCTGCTGCTGACAAACGCTTGTGTCCCTGCTGCCACTCAGGGCTGAGCCCTGTGGCACCTGTCCCCCTGCCCAGGGATGATGTGCTTGACTAAGATGCAGAGTAACTCACATGCTCGGGAATTGAGCTGCAAACCTGGATGGGTATAAGAATATTTGGGCATGAAAAGTACTTCACAGTGGCCTGGTAGAGGAGTATTTGCCTAAGTGTGTTGGTTAGAGCATGCTCAGATCTTCTGATCTGGATTAGGGCCTCTGCTTTCCTCTCATAAATGATCTGATAAGGAATTCTGTCTATGAACTTTGTTGTTGATGAATGTCCTGTGTTCCTAGGCCCCCTCTTCCAAAATCTACCTCCTGTTGTACCTGGTGGTAATCCTGAACCTGGACACGCTCTGAGCAGACATTCTGGTTATCTGCTGGAAGTCATCAGTCTCATTTGATTAGGTTTTATTGCAATCAAGTTTTTTAATTACTAGTTTCTGTTTATTGCCCTTAAGAGAGTACCATCTTAGTTACAGATAATTGTAAACACTTTTTCAGTCTCTCTTATCAATTAAGTGAATTGTTCATGTGTGATGGCACCAGCTGAGGTACCTGGAACTTGCCCAGTTGCAGCAGAACTTTGGCAAAGCCCTGCAGAAAGTGTTGCATGGGACACCCTGGGGCAGCTGGAATGTAACCAAACTACAGGAGTCTCATGGACAGACCCTGCCTGTTCAGCTGCATGGCACAGCCTGGCTGAACAGAGAAATTAATTTCCACAAGATGTTTTTCTCCAATAACCTCCAAGCTCAGGGTTTCTTGTCAGGTTGGACTTGCAGAAGGGTGTTTTTCATACCTTTGGTAATTCCTGCCATCAGTGTTACTGTATAAAATTTCCTGAAGTACTTTGCTGTTGTTGAGACTTGTAGTGGGCTTGGGCAGAAAAAAGTAGAGATGAGGGTTTGGGGAAAGTATTTCCTGATCTAGGGATGTTGATTCACAGCTCTTCCAATGGTTTTTGCCTTGGCTGCCCAGCTCTAGCTCAGCAGGACTGCTCACCTGCCTGGTGTCAGTTCTCAGGGCTGGGTTGGTTTGTCCTCACGTGTCCTGGCCTGGCTGCAGTTGTGTGTGAGGGTGCAGGTGATTGCAGACTTAATTTCCATGGGAGCGCTTCACTCCGGAACGGGCAGTGTGGAGTGCGAGAGTGAGCGTGTATTGCATGGAACTATTAATCTCTAGGTGCCTGTTAAGCCTTTCTGCAGCTCTCAGTTTCAAAAGGTAACATTTTCCTTCCTTCTTCCCACTTCCACAGGTGAAGAACAGAATAAAGAAGCGCTGCAGGATGTGGAAGATGAAAACCAGTGAGACACAAAGGCCAACAAGAGAACCCATCTCTGACCACCCTCCCCCTTCCCCACAAAAACCCTCAGTGTCACTCTGAGAACCACCAAATCTGACTTTTACATTGGGTCTCAGAATTTAGGTTCCTGCCCTGTTGGGTTTCTTTATTTTTATTTTTTTTACACAGTTTAAAAGTTCTTAAAGGCAAGAGTGAATTTCTGTGGATTTTACTGGTGCCAGCTTTTAGGTTCTTTAAGACACTAACAGGACTGCGTAAAGGCTCTTTCAGCATTACTGTATTGTCTCTGCCAGCTGTGGTGACGTTGCCATCAGACCTGGATGTGACACCTGAAGGCCGTGTAGGGAGAGATTGGTCCTGGCCAGGTAGTGCTCATGTGGTGGCATCTTTCTTTTTTTTATAACTGTTTAAACTGAATTTTATACCAATGTTTCAACTTAATTGGGTGTTTAGCTTGAAGTTGCGAGGTTGCATTTGGGACATTTATTGTAGTGGTTTTACTGTATAAAAACAAAAAGTTTCCAAACTGCTGAAATGTTGCTGAAAATCATGGTGCTGGTAACAGTTCAACAATCCGTGGCTGCTCATTCTTGCCTGTTCTTTACTTTCCCTCCAAGCAGGTTAGCATTGAAGGTGGCATTGATAAGCCTGCATGCGTGTTCAATATTTTTTCTTTTCTCCCTCCCCTCTCCCCATCTCCCTTCGCTCGCTCAACCTCTTTTGTTCAGTATGTGTAACTTGAAGCTAATTTGTACTACTGGATATCTGACTGGAGCCACAGATACAGAATCTGTATTGTTCTTACTGAAACACAGCATGGAATTAACATTAAACTTAAATAAAACAAACCTAAATTAAAAATGCCAAACATCATTATGACTTTCTTTTAGAAAAATAACTTTCCTTTGTTGCTTGTACTAGGAACAGTTGGAAGGGGAGAGAGCAGCAGGAACAGCCTTGTTCTTCAGACAGGAGATCAGGAAGATTTGGTCTGAGCGTGAGTTGTGCTGCTGGGAGCAGCCCTTTTATCCAGTCTTTCCCTATATAAAACCCTGGGAAGTGGTTGGTGAGTTCCTCTCACCTGCTCTTGCAGCATTTCTCATCCACTCCAGTTCCATGGAGGGAGAGAAGGGACACAGGGACCTGCTCAACTCCTTGTAATGGACACAGAGGTGGGGCTGGGGCTCAGCCTCCCCTGCAATGTGTAAGGAAACTGCACCAAAGACAAGGGGGGTTGGTTTTTTTTGTAAAAATTTATTCAGCGTAGTCTGGCAGAGGTTATACACCGACATCTGCAGCGTGCTCTGCACACACTGCAGCACATCCAGGGGGGATGGCCCCCAGTCTGTCCCACATTCCAGCCTGGAGCAGGGCTGGGCAATGGCATCATGTCAGGAACCAGAGGAGACGGAGCTGAGGGTGAGAGAGGCAGCGCTGGGTGAGATTCATTCAGGGCTGGCTGTGGCTGCAGCAGGAAGGAGGGGAAGGATGTCTAAGGCAAGCAGAGCAGGATGCCTGGCTGTGGAGCTGTGCCATGGATGCAGCAGGAATTCCCCCTGGAGCCGTGCACCCTGCAGCTGTTGGGTTAAATGAAGGTGCTGAGGAGGAACCTGTGCTGCAGCCAGCAGCCAACCCCTGTGTCCCTGGAGCTGTGGGGCAGCAGCAGTGCCCAGCCCTCCCTCGTAAGGCAGCACTGAAGCACTGATACAAATACTATGGAAATCAGACTTCCAGTTATTGCTGGGAATAAGAGAAAAAGCCACTTTTCCTGAAGGTGCTGCTCTGAGCCTGTGGAGCTGTGTGGGGAAGAGGCAGTGGTGACTCCCAGACTGGGTAAGGCAAGGGGGGGGATCATGTTCATCCCATGGCCAGCCCAGAGCAGTGGTAACCTCTGCAGTTTGTATTACATTATGTTTGTGTGGATATGAAAAATTCCTACAGTATAAAAATAGCAAGAAATGGGACAGCTGACTTCAAAAAAAGATAAAAGTCTCTGGATCCTGGTAAGTGAAGTACGTGATGGGTTTTTCATATTATACCTTGTAACCATAAACTAAAAACAACAAAAATTCCAAATCTAAAACATAAAAGTTTCCACAACTCCATCTCTCGTAGTGCATCTCATCCTTGGCTATAAAGTATTTACAGGTTTTACTCATTTACACAATATGGCTTCACTATATTTGTAACACAAATCATTAAAACATCTCCGAGCAAAATTCTTCATAAAACATTCTGAATACAAAGTTTGGCATTTCATTGATTTGGCTGAGAAAGCAGCAGAGTTACTTGTTTTCTGATTGTGCTTTTTTTTTCTTTTTGGTGATGACAAGCACAAATTTTGGTCATTTCCATCAGGGCTTAAACTCTCCCTCAAAGCCCAGCTGAAGGTCCCGAGCTGTGGTTGCAGGAACGCTGCTGGACCCCACGTTCAGTCGGGTAGGGAAGAGAGGAGAAGGCCTTTGTTTGGGACTTTGAGAATAAGACAAGAGAGCAAGGATGTATTTTGTGGTTGTTCTGAAAGTGCAGGTCTTTGGTAATAACAGAGAGAGCAAAGCGAGGAAGGGGGGGTTTGCTGGGAACAGTGTTCAGCCAATTCCGTGGAGGGAAACTTTTCATCATCGGGAATTCAACTGAGGAGCGACCTGCAGGAGAAGGACAGGTTTGAAAGTGTGTTCAAAATGCTGCAAAAGGTTTATTTCCTGAACATGCTGAGGCTGTCGTGAGGCTGGGCAGCTTGTAGTCCTAATGGAAGTTCTCAGCTCTGCTGGAAGGGAAGTCAGTCTGGATTTGTTCTGGATTTAGTTCTGAATAAGCAGGGATCAGACAGTGCATAAATTAGCTGTGGGGCTGATCTGACTGCCAGGATCACCACAAACAAGCTGAGAAAGGGAGAGCATTTTGTTTGGTTTTTTAAATGTATTTAAAATTTGATTCGTTGTGGAGTTAATGAATGCTGGGGACAGGGGGAATAAAAAGTGTTAGGACAGTCCCTTGCTGAGTGTGAGTGAGCTGGGCAGCCCCTCAGGGCTGCAGGAGCCCCATACCCAGCCCCAGCTGTGGGAAAGGCTGGGAGGGCAGGGCACTGCCATTGGCAGGAACATCCCATGGCACATGTCCCATGTCAGAATGCTGACTGGGATCCAGGGTAAGTGATCCCCAGCCCACACTCACCACTGTTAGATGTCCATTCTTGGCTTTGGCTATGAGCAGTTCTGATCCCGAGATGAAGTCAATGATCCCTTCTTTGCCTTGTCCTACTGTGAACTTTATGCTGGGAAGAGCAAAAGGTGAGAACAGCTCTGGTGAGGGTGGGGGATTCTCCAGGAGCTGGGTGTTAACAGAGCTGCAATAGATCTGCTCTGGAGCCTTGGCTGGAGGTGGACTGGGTATATATGGAGGAGGTAAGGGAATGTTTAATGCTGAAGCAGGGCCCTGGTGCCACTCACCTGCCTTGGTTGATGTTGACATTGTTGATTTTGTTGGCCAGAATGGCTGTTTTTGTCAGTGTCTCGATCACGTGGTCACTCTGCAGGACAACATCTCCCTGGTAGGAGAGGCCATGCTTTAGGATCGTGGCTTTGGTGTCACTGTACCAAAACTACCCTGCTGTAAGGGACAGGGCCAGCACCAGAACAAGCACTGCTGAGCCCCAGCTGAGAGCACAGGGAAATACCACTGAAAGGCCCCTTAGAGGTGTCACAAAGTCACATCCCTGCCCCCTTGTGTGCCCCCCCATGCCTTTCACCCTTTCTCCAGTGGGGGCTGGAGGAGGGAGGGATGAGCCCTCAGTACCTTCTGCTTGTTGTCCTCGCAGTGCACGTGTAGCACAAACAAGTTGTCGCTCAGGCTGCTGACAGAGATGCCTGAGGGAGAGATGGAGTGTCAGTGGCACTGCCAGGACCTGGGGGAGTGCTCCACAGCCTCTCCCAGAAATGCAGCAACTGTTGCCACACAGCACAGCTGAGAGGCTGCAGGGGGGAGAGGCTTCAGCCAAAGGCTGAGTGACCACTGCAGGAGGCTCAGCAGCTTCCCCCTCCCAAAGAATCCAGTCCCTGTTGGATATTCTGAGGGCCAAAAGCTGCAGCAGTGGCCCAGGCAGCTGCTGTGCAGGAATGGTGCAAGTACCCTGTGGCAGGACCCTGCAATTGGGAACTCACTGTGGGGAGGGTTGAGGGAGATGAACTGAGTCATTTTGGTGACATTTTATGGCACCTCATTTTACAAAAACTCAATTACAAGATACTAAACCCCATGCCAGGACCAGCTCATCCTGTTCTTGTCCAGGACAAAGACAAGTTAGGGTTTGTATGAGTCCATTAAGAGGTGCAGCTGAGGTGCAGGCTCAGGAGAATGGCCAGCCCCACCCCTCTGCCATTCCCACCTGTCAGGTTGGAGTAGTTGATGCGCTGCTTGATCTTGGACTCCTCCACGACGATGGCTGAGCTCTGGGTGAGCAGCAGCTGCCGTGCCCTCGCCTTGTAGCCCTTCCTGTCGTACTTCACCACGGGCACTGCGTACTGAAACACGAGTTAGCTGGGCCAGATGGCCCCTGGGGCACTGCCAGCCACCAGCAGCCACCAACCAGGCCTTGGGAAACTGGGGATGCAGAAAATTCTCTGTGCCAGAACTTCCTGGCTGCCCCAGAACAGCTCTGGACACACCATGGGAGCTGCACTGCTTGGGGCTTGGGAAAGCCAGGGTTGGTGTCACTCTGGGGGTTTCCCCCTTCCTCTGCAGCTGTAACCCATTCACTTTTAACTGACATCATTAAACTGCCCAAATCTCCACTTTCTAATGCATCAGCTCTGCCCAGACTGTCCTCTAAAGTATCACAAGCTTAACACAATGTAAAATTCTTGCTGTACTTTCTTCAGAAATCTCATCTGCCCCTCTGCTGAGTAACTCTGGGAGCTTGACATCAGTACTGGGACACATCTCTCACCTTAAGTGCTTCATTTTCCAGTGCCTGAAGGACTTTAGTATTTATTTCTTCTCTACCTGTATAAAAACCAAAGAGGTGTGGGGGGTCAGAAAGGAATTTCCAGCAAGAAAAGAGTAGATTAATCCCCCCTTTCCTTCCTCCTGTTAAACTTGGCAACCCCTACTCACCCAGGCGAGTGTTGATGAAGAGCCTGGGAACACTCTGAGGATAATTGTCTTTTTTACCCTTGAAAATCTCACTGGCAATTACTTTTTGTTCCAACTGCAAGGACAAAAGAATTGTTCTTTTTTAGTATAAAATTTCTCATTAAAAAGATACATCAGTGTTAGAAGAGATGTTCCCTTTGTGGTTTTATTAGCAGTCATAATTTAGTTCCTGTTTGGATGAAGAGTCACCCTAAACCTTCAGTCCCTCAGAGGTGGCAGAGTTCCAGCCACTGCCACTGACCTGAGCTCAGGGCTCCTTTGCTCCAAGAACAAACCAGGGACTGGGAAAGTGGGAAATCCCCACTGCTGTACTGGGAGCCAGGGCTGTGACACAGGACAAGGCACG
>JACBWW010000032.1:4862226-4906213 GCA_020086605.1 Lanius collurio | reverse complement strand
ATACCAACAGAAGGAACTGAATTTGCTAAGAGAAAAAATGGATGGGAATTTCAGAAATGGAGGAGAAACCCAGGAGAAAATGGTGTTGGCAACAGCACCACACCCCAAGAAGCTGCAATCCTCTAGCCCTGGATTCCCCTCCCACATCCCAGGTCCCATTCCCACCTCACAGAGCGATGGGGGAGGAGTTGGCCACGATTTGTCCAAGACATTTTTTGGCAAGTTCCTCTTGAGGTTCATCAGGAAGGAGAATCGGATGTAATCCAGGAAATACTCGTTCTCTGGGCACCGCGGGTGGTTCCGGTAAATGAAGCCTTTAATGAACCTGTGGGTGTGGAAAATATTGTTAGAAAACTGAAAAAGTCATCAAAATTAGTGGTATTTAAAGGTTCTATTTCCTGGGCTTTATTTAATAGCTGTAACTAATTTTAAAAAACACTGTAGCGACAAGAAAGTTTATTTTTAGTATCTTATTGTTAAGGAATGTGATGTTTGAGGGCTTGGGCTGCTCTTCACACACCTCCTGATGGTCTCCACTGCCCATTTCCTCTTGGCAGCTTTTCGGCGTCCCAGGGTTCCCCTCCACCAGGACTGGATGGCGATGGCTAAAAATGACACAAAAGATTTTGCATTAAGGGAGCTCCTTCATCCCCAAACTGACTCCACACAAAACTGGCACCAAAAATGCTCGGGAAAACCCACCCTGGAAATAAACAGCTTTCAGTGGGCCATGAGGGCAGGAATATGAGTTTTTAATGATATGATACATTGGATAGATGTCAGTAAAAAGATGGGAATTGCTGAGGGAGCTGCTGGGGGGACATCTCTGTCTGTGTCTCTCATACCTGAGCGTTTCATGGTCAGGAATTTCTTCCGGCGGTAGAAACCTCTCCACGTCGCCTGCATTTTTGTGGCTGGAATTGCAAGAAAAGCAGCAATTTGTAACTGTGACCAAGCACATTTTGGTAGAAAAAGACTCAACATTTTAAACAGAAATCCACTACAAGTGTGAGTGCCTCACCCAGACTCTGCTTCCTCACTTCCAGAGCATCTTCTGTTGCAAACAACGTCTTGGGAAAGCGGATAAAAATCTTTGTTCTAGAAACAGAAATGCAGAATTTCATTTAACATGCTGGAGAAAGTTGCTTTTGGTATCCCCTTTGTGCTCTGTAATCTTTTCCTCCCCCATTATCTGGAGAAGCTTTATTTCCAAGGGACAACATGGACATGCAGTGATTCATAACCTCGAATTCAGAACTGACCGTCCCATTTTGTATTCTTCTGGTTTGTAGCCAAGATGCTTCACCAGCACAGCCACTCCATCGTAGGGCCGCCCATCCCACGTGGGCCACGTTTCTGGACACAGGGATTTGTACCTGGGAATTGGCAGGAGAAGAAATCTTAGGGAGAGAAGTGCACTCTACGGAGGGAGAGAGGCCATGGGAAGGGGACAGAGCCCAAGCCCCCCATCCCTCTGTGTGGTAGAGCTGCTGTTCAAAACAGCTCCCCAGCCTTAATATCAATGGGATGAAAGCCAGGGAGAGGGAGCAGCAAAGGAAGGAATTCCAAAGCAGCTTCACCTCTGCAGGAACACCTCGTATTTTCTCCGATAGGCGAAGCCGGCTCTGCGCACCCGGAGGTTTTCCATCAGCCCCAGGTATTTCACCTGGTGTCGGATCAGGACTTCATCAAATCGATCTTGGCAGGGCATGGAAATGGAAAAACACAATCAGTGCACAGCTGCCCCTCTGCCTGGAGAAGGGCAATGTTCAGCTCTTGTTGTGTCTCACACAATTATCTTTAACCTCCAGTGAATCCTCCCACAGCCCAAGTCCCACACAACTTTGTGTCTTCTGCCTTCCCCGCCCCCCCAGCCCTTTTTAATTATTTATCTTTAGTTCCAAAATAAAGTTTTCCTTTGGGATGTTTTATGCATAGAGGAACCAAAAATGAGTGACAGTAAGGTCATTATAATGAATTTACATAGGTCAGTAATTCTTTAACTACGACCCTCCTCCACCAAAGACCAGTGCTCCCCTTCCTGGCTGCTGGCACTGCCACCCCCTCCCTACAGAAGCTCGGGCACAGACCCAAAATGAACCCAAAATTGTGCAGGGCTTCATTTCTGCTCCTTTCTGTGCCTCCCTGACTGGGATGCCATGCTCTGTCTCTGTCCCCAGGGCCATACCAGCCTGTTTGGCATCATTGGGTTTCATGCAGCGAATGTAGGAGGGCTCTTTGGACATCAGGATTTCCATGAGTTTGGAGAGGCTGTTTTTGAACTGAGTTGCTGCCTAGGAGAAAAGGAAGAAAACTACACATGAAGGGATGAGTTGGAACTGGTTACAAACCAGAAGAATGTGAGGGATTTGCATTCAGATCATGTCAGAGAGTTCATGCTTTAAAAAGAGGGAACAGCCACAGCTCCCTCCAGCTCTCGAGTTCTCACCGTTTCAGGTCTCTTTTTGTCTGTCAGCTCTGTCCTATCAAAGCACTGGTTTATGATGGGATTCTCTGAGTTGCACATGGTCTGCAGAGAGAGATGTTTACAGAGATGAAGTACAGAGAACTACCAAAGAAATCTGGGGACAAAACTGTTTATAGTAACAAAATGAACACTGGGATCTCAATCACTCTTTTCAGAGTGCAGCCCTATGGACACACAGCCTCCAGTTGGAGACCAGAAGAATCCTCTCCCTCAGCTGCCACCCCATTTTAAACCCAGCTCCTCCTTCTGTTCTGGAAACCTCCTCTCTCCACACCCACCTCCTTCAGGTTCCGGAAGAGAAGGTCGTTGTTTTTATCTAGAAAACCTGGAAGAAAAACAAACCACTCAGGCTGTTCCATGGGAACCTCAAGGCAGGGACTGAGATTTGAAATAAATCTGGTAGCTCAGGTGATGTGGGGATGTGTGTGAGGCCCAGAGTTTTTCTGTGTTACCTGCAACACTGTAGGTGACATCCCCGGCGTAGTGCGAGAGCCGGAACTCCTCCCGCCCCAGCGACTTGCGCGTCTTTTGGTCAGCGAGTTTGTGCCTGGGGAGGGAGCAAACACAGCAGCTCAAACCAAATCCTGCAGGATTCACCTCCAAAAGCACCAGGACATTCAATCCTGGAGCAGGCTCATGTAAAGGTGGGCAGGGAATGTAAATTAGACTTGGTGATTTTCAAGTAAATCAAGTTATCAACCAGCACATCACAGAAGTGTCATTAAATGTATTTCTGTTAAATGCAAAGGGGAATTTCAGTGTTCCTTGCAGAGTGGTTCTGTGTGCACAGAAGATGTGGTCATCCTAAGCTAAGCATTCAGGATAAAAGCAGAACATTCAGAATAAACAGACATTTGGAGCTCCAAAACTGAGGTAAATCATCTGCAAGGTGAGGGATGAGTCAGCAACGAGAGTTTTGTTGCCCCTATTATGCTCTGAAGTTCAGTCAGGCATTTAGTGTTGACAATCTATTTTATATCTTAAATTTCAATCAAATCTCTTTGTAAAAGAAAATGATCATCTTTTATGTGGGACCCAGCACAGTGAGGATGTTATTCCCACCCTGGGATCCACCACTGCCCTTGGCTGTGGGGACACTCACGTGAGAAAATGAGGGTGGTTCTTCACAGTCTCCTCCAGTTTCTCCAAGAATGTCGTGTCTGTGGCATCCCCAGGTCTCAGACACTCCTCATCCTACAAACACACAAATTCCAGGGATTTCTGACTGGGCTCTGCCTCACTGAAACACTGCCCCAGATTGGCCCTTTGGCCTTTCCACTTTTAGCTCAATAAATGAAGAATTACTGAGCTGAAAAGGAAAACATTTCCCTCTTTCCAGACTTCTTGGATTGGGAGCTGCTTTCCCCAGAGCCCATAGAGGTGATAAAAATGACTTTTAATGGTGTCACTGTTCAGCGATTTACTGCTCTTCTCATCTACTCAAACAGTTCCAACATAAACTGATTTTTTTCCGTGTTCTCCCCCTTGTTTTCCACTACAGTGCCCCAAATTTTTCATTCAAAAAGATGTTTTCAACTTACCAAAATAGAAATAATGCCTTTGAATTTCTCTTCCACCAAATCACAGATTATTTTGTTATTGAAATACTGAACTGGTTCCCACTGCAAAGACAAGAAATCACACTTAGGTGTAAACAACTCCAGACTGGGAAAAAAACCAGGTAAATTTCAGAAAATTTCAGAGAGCAGCTGACTTGAACAATCTTTCTGTCAAAGCTTTCTCACTCATCACATTTGTTTTCCTAACATTGCCTTTATTAAAATCAGGGTAAAAGCTTGGGGATGGCATTACTCACTTCCAGCTGTCTCACACAGTTACCAGGGTTTCAAAAAGAAGGGAAAAAGGAAAGTTCTTTAATTTTTTATTAGGAGACCATGGCAGCAGGTCCTTTTGCAGCCTCTGGAAGGGAGGGAAGGGAGGAGTTGGGCTCTTACCGCGATGCCCTCGGACTCGTACTCCTCTTGCTCTGATTTCAGTGTGAGTTCTATGAAGAGCTGCTGCAACTTTTCATTGCAATAATTAATACAAAACTGCTCAAAGCTGCAAAGAAAAATCAAAAGGAAAACAATCACTAAGGCTGGAGCACGAGTAATTAAGCTACAAACAGTGGGAGCAGCAGGAATACAGTAAAGCAAGAGACAGATTTTTGTGAAGTGTTTATTTGCTGACTGTACACATTTAGTAAGTTTATTATTTAGGGAAACTCAAAGAGCTCCAGTAAGAGGGGAAAATGGACATGAAGGATGGAACATGGAGGAACACAAAAACTTTGAATAAAGGCTCAATAACACTGCAAATTTGAGAGTCTTGGTTCAGTGCTACCTGCCAGAGAGGCTCCAGCCTCTGTCAGTCCCACCCCCTGATTTATCACCCCCATAGGAAGATGCCACAACAGCCACCCCTGGGCTGGAGAGCTGGACAAAGGCTCAAGCTCAAGGCATGAATACACCCCAAACCCCAACAGTTTATTTAAAATACCAGGACCATTAATAGCTGTAAATGCTAATTATTAGCTGCCTGTCCCAAGTGTTAGAAGCCCTGTGATTATCAGTTTTTCACCCGAATTCTTGACTTTTAAATGCCACCTCTTTTACTAAGAAATGGAATAATGCCTTGTTTCCCACAGGAGAGAAAACACTGTAACTGAATAAAGTCATCCCGAATTTACTAAAACAAACCTGTTGTGCTGGAAGACCTCAAACCCATAGATGTCCAGCAATCCTAGAACTGTTGTACTTCTCCAGCCTGGAAACTTCTCTTCCTGCAACAGAGCAGAAAACAAATGTAGGTATTTACTCAGAGCTACGATCCATGCCTGGATCTCAATCTTTTAATTCCAGCATTTACTGCGCAATTTGGAAAACAAATTAATTTAGAAATTACTAAAGGCATGGAACTTGCTTTGCAGCTGAAAGATTTGGAAATTGCTTACCCATTTGGCTGGATATCAACAAACAGAAAGGTCACTTGCCTTGTAAGCCAGGGATTTGTTGACCTTGTTGACCAGCCAGGAGAAGGTGCGGCCGTAGATGGCCTTGGCCAGGGCGTCCCTGGCGTAGGCAGCCTGCTCCAGGTTCAGGGGACTCACCAGCTGCAGGCAGGAGCAGAAAAAAGCCACTCAGCAGCCCCCCAAACCAAGGGATCCCCTTTTCCTGCTTCATCATTACTAAAGAGCCACTCCAACCCATCCTGCTCATGGCTGAACAGCCACCAGTGGGACCCCCTCAGTGCCAACCTCCTGTGAGAGGTGACAAGGTGAATCAGCTGGCAGAGCTGATTCATTTAATCCCATTTGCCTCCCAAATCCCCAGGGCCTGTTCTTACCTCCTCCCCTTTTGCTATGATCTTCTTGTGGATTAATGCATCCCGAAGAACAGAGCCATCCACTGCCAGGAGCTGCAAGCAGGATATTCAATTCATTTATGGAGCTGTACATTCCATTTTCCTCAAATCCCAGCCCAGTGAAACAACCCCTTATTTCCCACTCTCACTGCAAGACCTCTGCAGGACCAATCCCTCCCTTTCCCTCCTCTCTGGCAGGGCTATGAGCTAACAAATGAATTGGCTGGAAGGAAATGACCAAGCAAAGGCACAAAGGGGGTTCTCTCTTTAAAACTCTTCTCCAGAGTCTGTTCCAACCTCACTGCCCAAAGGTGAAAAGCTCAAGGCAGTGGTGGATCAGGTGGCAAATAGAGAAGTTGTCAATTAAAGGGGATGGATGATAATATTTGCATTTTATTTAGGTCAAATAAAAGTAGAATTCATGAGGACTTCTAAATCACAGTCTAAAATATGATGATATCAAGCTCAAAGCAAGGAATCCTCTACAATTCACCTTTCCTCCCTCACTGGTGATACTCACCCTGGCCAGGTATTTAATCTGATTCTCTGTAGTGACCTGAGCATTCCCCTGCTCATCAGCAGCAAACTGGACATTCCCCAGGTGCAGGACACTGGCCACAATGCTCAGCAAATCCTGGGATGGAAGCAACAGGCAAAAATCAGGACGATGGAATGAACACCCAGGGAGGTTTTTGTATTAATTCACATTTTAGGAGAACATTTGGTATCTTTTTCAGGATTTGTGTAAAGAATACATTCACTCTGAATTGATTCACTGGTTTCAATCAGAAATCCTAAATCAAAGCAGAAAAAAATCCTTAAAAGGAGGAAAATCTGTGCTGCTAAACATCCTCACCTCCACCTCGCTGTCATTGAAGCCGATAACAGACAGGGCTCTCCTCATAATCTTCCACTCATTTTTGTCATTTATGGAACTGACCCTTGCACAGTGACCCTAAAAAGACACAGTTCGATATAAATAAGTAAATAATCATCAAAGATACATTATCCATGCTCAATGCATTGGATATTTCCTTTTATAGCAGTCACCTGGGAGTTACTTCTGAAGCGAGGGAAGGAAATTACAAAGCCAATTGAAAAGATCCCAGTCCTATAATATTTTAAGAATTACTAGTTAATGTTCACCTTTACTAAATAGTGATACTGCTGTGGGTTCTTCTCGAGGCCCAGCCTCCTCAGCAGGTCCTCCTCCCCTCCTTCCAGCAGCTGGTAGAAGATGTGGAAGTTTCTCTCGCCGTGGTTCTGGTGCACAACTCGGGATTTCTCCAGGAGGTAGTTCAAGATGTGGCCCCCGACAGGAGCCCCCTAAACCAAAGCAGACAGGTGGAAAGAGCTCATCAACACAGAGGAAAATATTTCTGCTTCTTGGCTGTCTGTTCAAAGACAGGATCTGAAGCAAAAGCCTACAAAACACAAAAAATTTTCTGTCACCGTGTGCCATGAGCTCTGTTTCACCTCCAGCACGGTGGTGATTTGAGTGCTGAAATTCCTTCTAGGAATTCACCACAAAGGGAAAGCACCAAAACTGAGTGTGGAGGGATTAAAGGAGACTTAAAGGACTGGAGGATGCAAAACTGAGCTCCTCAGCTCCTGCCCTGTGTCCACCTTCCTGGTGTGGGGCAGTTGGGATCAGAGTGGACACAAACACTGTGCAAAGCTACACAGGACAGGGATTACTTTCAGGTCACAGTTGGTTTATGTGCATTTACTTTGGGAGTATCCACTGGCACAGTGCACTAGAAATGAAATACCCTAGAAATAAAAGGATTTGAGCTCAGTGTTCCCTTACAGAGAGAAATAAGGGAGGAATGGAAGGACAGTGAGTGCCATAAAACCCTCTGGAAATGAACTTTGCTACCACGGGCTCTGCTTATGCTGTCACCAAGGAAATGCAAAGCACTCACTACACACACACAGCAGCACAAGAACACAGAGAACTCCTGGGACCAGGTCTCAATTATAAACCAGATTCCAAGTTACCCTGTAATCAAACTGCACATCCATGTACTTCCCAAACCGACTGGAGTTGTCATTTCGAAGGGTTTTTGCATTACCAAAGGCCTGAAATGAAAATGATCAGAGAAAAATAAGTGAGTACCAAGTCAGATTATTTATAAACACTTGGGTGAAGCTGCCAGTTATTTATTTACAGCCTAGGATTTTCCTTCCTGGAAACCCAGAAGGAAACAGATTGCTCCCTGAATTCTAACGCTGATCTTTACACCCAGTGCAGATGGAACATCCTCTGAAAACACTTCCATCCTCCCTGCAAGCTGATTTTAATGCCAGTCCACTGCTGACAACATATGTCATGTCTGACAGCCTTATCCAAGCTTCTTCCATCACCACAGCCATTTGTCACAGCTCGCTGCCAGAGGGGCTGCCGGGCTCTCCCTGCTGCTGGGAGCTCCCCTTTCCCGGGATGCAGGACACAGGGACAGCTCAGGGCACTGCAGACAGCCGGGGCTGGACACTAGAGGACACCACAGCACCAGAAAATGAACCCACAAACGCCTTTCTGAGCTTGCCCACCAGGATGTGCCCATTTGCAGCGACCCAGAGCTCTTCCCACGCCAAATCCCCTCTTTCCCTGCACCCCATCCATGCCACAACTCCTGCTGGAAGACTGCAAAGGGCCAAGCGAGCCGGGCAGGATCGCTCTGGCTGGGAACCAGAGGGGGTTCCCCAGTGCTGAGCCCACAGCACTCCCTGGACACGCTGTCACCGCCCTGGACACGCTGTCACCGCCCCGGACACGCTGTCACCGCCCCGGACACGCTGTCACCGCCCCGGACACGCTGTCACCGCCCTGCGCGGTCCCGCGGTGAGGAACCGGGGTCGCTCCCGGGGACTCGGGGTCACGGAGGTACCTCCAGCACGGGGTTGGACTGCAGCAGCCGGTCCTTGACGGTCTCGACCTGCTGGCTGGCGGGGCAGGTGACAGCGTAGTACTGCAGGATCTTCTTGGTGGCCTCGGTTTTGCCGGCGCCGCTCTCGCCGGAGATGAGGATGCACTGATCCTTCCTCTCGGTGCGCAGCGAGCGGTAGGAATTGTCTGCGATGGCGTAGCTGTGAGGGGACAGCTGCCATTAAGGGGTTTGCCCGTGAAATCCCAGCCCCCAAAAGAGCCCCAGGTCACAGGCTGGGTGAGATCACACGGCTCCCACACGCTGGTGACAGCCCAGGACAGCGCTGACACCTCAACCACTGAGCCAAGGCTCTGCAGGGTGATGACACAAATTGTCAAATTCCTTTAAACTGTTTTTTTTAATTTTTTTTTCTGACAAGAAAAGGTAGAGGTTGACTAAACAGTGAAGATCAACTGGCTTTGCTAAATATAAATCATCTCTCAACGCTGGTCCCATGGGACAGAAGTTTTACATTCAGGAAACACCTTGTTCTCCACTGGTATTTTTTTTCTTGCTTATCTTCTAAGTGATGAGACACTCAGAAGGTCATAACTGCATTTTGCTATCTTGGTGGCTCCAGAGCTTCTCTTGGATGGTGGGAAGAGCTGGATAAGCCCCCACAGACTAAGGAGCATCCTGCAAGCTCCCTCTGCCACCCTGCCCTGCCCAAACACCAGTCCAGCTCCCCCTGCCCGCACACAGAGCCTGGCCCTGCCCCTCTGCTTCCTCCTTCGCTGCTTTTTCTTTCCTTTCTGTACTGCTGCCCATGACAGAGCAGGCAGGATCTCACACCCAGAGTTTCACACACTGCTAAAACACCAGAGAGCAGCAGGGGATGAGTGACAATGGTGACAACTGCTCAGAGGGAGAGGAAAAGGACAGCACACACCTATCAGCACACACCTATCAGTCAACATTTTCAGCTCTCACATGTGGTGATCAAGCAGATATCCTGTCTTCTTCATACACCTTACAACCTTTCAGTAGCTTGACTTTTTTAATTTTTATTTTTCCTTTTTTTTTTAACTCTCCTGCTGTGCTATTAATTAGAAATAATAACACCAAAATAACAGCCGTGGCCTTCTCAAGTCTATTAATACTTGGTGCTAAGGCAACACCAATGAGCTCCCCTAGCAACACAACTCCACACTCACCCCACAAAACACATCATGCCCCTCTCTGCCTCTGGAGTATTTTGGAAACAGCTGAATAAATGCAAATTTAATTCAGATTTGAAGCAGTGCCTCTGGCCCCCGTGCCTTTATGGGGTGGTTCAGAGCTCCAGTCACGCACGGCTCAGACAGAATCACTGTAAGGAAAGATGTTTGTGGTCCCATTTGCAGGCCATAAACAGGACAGGATGTGACAGATCTCTGGGAATATGCTGTGTTCCAAGCCCATAGGGGTAACTTTCCTCTTCTGAATGGGACGTACTTCCCAGAAAACTCAGTGCTCAGGCCTAGACTTGAACTATCTGACACTGGAATCTTGAAGTGTTTTGGCTTTCTAGAATCAGTTTAGAAGAGGAAGAAGAAGAAAAAAAGACACCTGAGATACTGGAAAAGGAGAAGCCCTGAATACTACACTGCAGATGGAGCATTTTGATGCTCCTCAGAGGATTTTTCAAAGCATAAATAATCAAATAATGCAATGGAACAGCAAAACCAGTTTTTTGTTAACTGTTTTCCCAGTGAGAGCAGCAGAATCCAGGATCACAGTTCTCCAGGGTTCACTTATGAGCTGCATATTCTACAGCTTCTGAAGGGACTTGTTAAAAGGAGAAAGAAAGCCTAAGAAATAATCAGCTACACTGTGATTTAAGTGGAATTAAAGCACATCTGCTCAGTGCTTTTGCTATCCGTGAGCACTGTCATCATCCTGTACCTACTGCACACTTAAAACCAGAGCCACAATCCCAAGGATTTTCCAGAGAGTCCCAAAATTCACATCCAAGGGCACAGAAGCCCTTCCCTGACCACAGGCAAAGTGGCTTATGTAGAACTGAGCAGGTCTGAATGCAGGGTTCTTCAGGTTTAATTCTCCCCATATACGATCACACAGTAAATATCACATTTTTGTCCTAACAAATCCAAGTGCTGAGACTTTCCCAAGAAATGGTGTTTCTCCCTCTCTCTGTGCTTGCAGCACATTCTGGTTTGTTTACTCTCCTGGGCTATGTGCCAGCAATAAGAAACAACCCAAATAGTTTGCTCAAAAATGATATCATTTACTCTTCCAAGATGTCTTTAAAAAAACCCAACAAAACACAACACAACATAAAAAACCCTCCAAGAGGTGCTCAGAATTTGGCCCTTAGTCCTGAAAAAAAAACCCTTTTGAAGCCATGTGGCCTCAGCTCTCAGTCATCTTTTTCTTTCAGTCTGATAAAAAAAATTCAAACGCTTTCAAAAATAACTTTAAACCTCAAACTTTTTTTTTTTTTCTTTTTAAATGGGAAATGGGGACTGCTCACCAGGCCAGACCATGTAAATAAATACATTCCTTGTTCCAGCAGGCTGAGGGTATCTTAGCAACAAGGGAAATACCAGATAAATATTGGTCAGGCAGTAACAGCAGAGGTAGGAAAGAAACCCCTACACACCAGAAACCCTTTTCCCTACTTAGCCCCGTGCTGGGGAAACTCAGAGCCCAGACACAGAGACCCCAAATAACCCTGGAACAATGAACTCCTGTCCTGCCAGGGCTGGGTAAGCAACTCTGTCCCTGCAGCCAGGAAGGAACCAACTCCCTTTCCAAATACTGCTCTTGCAAAGGCAACTCATCCTCTTTGGAGAGAGGAACAGGAATAGAAAGAGCCCCACACCCTCCAGAGGATCCTCTCCATCCCTTTCTATCCCTTGGATTTTCAGGGCTGCAGCTGGGACAGGGAAAAGTCCTGTTTGCCTGTTCCCACATGTCCCAGGGGATGACACAACCTTGCCCTGGCACCCACTCACAGGTGAGGAGAAACTTCATAGAAGCTGACGCCGCGGTAGCGCTCCATGTTCTGTTTGGTGTAGATTTCCAGTTCCTTGTAGGGGTTCACAGACACCAGCACAGAGCCAATGTAGGTCTGAAAAAGAGAACAAAAAGCAGGAAGGTTACAGGGGGTCTGGAGGCAGAGCTCAGGCGTCTCTGGAGGCTGGACACCCCTCCTGGTGTGCTGGGGATGCTGCTGAGGGCTCCCAAACAGGCCAAGGGTGTGAGGAAGAGACCTCTGAGCTGGGGGAGAGAGACACTGCTGGAGTTGTGCCAGCCATGTTACTCTTGCTGGGTAAACAGCACCTGCAAATGGTTTTAGGGCTTCTAACAAGCCACAACAGTGGGTTATTTCTGGTACACATTTAGGACTGAGTTCAGGTCTGGCGTTGGTGGAAGTGAGTGAATTCAGGAGAGGGAAGAATGTGGTGAGAGTTGGATTTTCAGTGCTGTAAATGCCACCAGATCTCCATGGGAGCAATGCAGTGAGTCCCTACACCCATCAAATGACAGCATCCCAGACCAGCCCAGGCAGAAGCACCCATGGCCTGTGGAGGCTGACACCACCAGCTCCAAACTCCACAGCAAAGCTGTCCCGTGCAGCAAACACTCCCCAGGTCACTGATGGGCACCCTGGTGACTGTCCCCGTGCCACTCACATAGATCAGGTTCTCCTTGAAGCGTTTCCTCAGGTTCTCAATGAATGCAGCCTCGCTGGTGAAGTTTTCCAGCAGGACAAAGTCCTGCACCCCGACACGGTCCCGGGCGGTCAGAGCGCTCTCCATGGTCAGCCGGATGCCGTTGGCTCCCAATCCCTGCAGCCAAAGCACAGGGAAGTTGGGATAACTGTGGCTTTGCAAGCAGCTCCCCAAGTCCACAAGAACCACAGTTACCCATGGATAACCATGGATGTTAAAATAATCCCACTGCTGCTGCTGCAAACAGTGATTACCAACACTTCATCAGTTGTCTGCTCTAATTGCTTTGAGGGAAGACAAGTCAGTGTTAGGGAAATATTACTGCTAAATTTCCAAAAACTTCAAATCAATCAATCAATCAATCAAATCTTTGATAAACTTGGATTTGATAAACTTGGATTTCCTTTCCCAGGCATTCTTTAGAAAGAGGGAGACTGAAATGTGCTCTCTCCTCTCTCTGATTTCACAACGGGAAGCTGTTTCAAGGTAAGGAATCTTTTATGACTAATGATGATTCATCTCAGAAGCAAACAGCTTCACTCTGCTGACCAATTTAAAAGCTTTAGCAAGGCACCCAATGGGAAAATTCTGAGAAAACTGAGAAGAAATGAGAAATGGGCATTTCTGCATCCCACACCACTGAATTTAGACTGTGACACCGATGTGGATCAAGAGACTCCTACCCCTGACCCTCTTTTAAAGGTTACATTTTCACCGTGGTGTGGCTGAGACACAACCATTTGTGGAAAGCACTCATCTGCTGACTCCTGACTTCACCATAAAGCAGGGAGGGGAAATGAGCACCCAGGGGTGACTCAGTCGCTGCTTGCTGGGGAAATCTCTACTCAAGGGACAGAGATGGAGAAGATGAGAGGCACCCCAGAAACCAGCCAGGAGATACAACGTGTGAAACCATCTGCCTCACACCTGCCTGCATTTCCTTATCTTCTTGAACCCTCCTTACTCTGCAAACTGCTCACAGCAAGCACTCTTCTCCTCAATCATTTCCCTAAAGCACTCAGTGATACTTTGTGATGTTGTACAAACACCAGGGGTGTCTGCTCCTAAGCAGGCTCATGCACTGATCCCAGACATCCATCACAAACTGGGAATGTCAAGCTCTGCATCCAGCCCCAAAACCCTGCACAATGAGGTAAATGATTTTTACTGACTCACAGAGCTCCTTTCTGCTTCTTCCCAAGACACAAAAGTGGTCAGAGCACAAGGACTGATGGCGTGCAGGGAAAACAATAAATCCAGCCTTGGTCAGGAAGAAAATTTACCTGAAGGTTTGTTAAACAGTAATAAGGGCAAGACTCACTGAAGTATCAATTTGGGTCCAAACAGACGCAAATCCCCTCAGTCTGCAGTTGTTTTGACTCATCAATTTCTTGGTAAATGTTTTTTGATTTGGCAAATGATTAGTAAATGCAGTTTTGCCTATTTCTGCAAGTTCTAATTGGCTTCCTCCCTGTAAGCCTGGGCAGAAGTGGTTGCCTGAAACCTGCAGTTTTCAGACAGGAAAATCTCAAATCCAGACTCACTCTGATGGCTCAAACACCACAAAGAAACATCATTTGATTTCCTGTTTTATTTTTTCCAATTAGTCTCATGGTCTGGAAGGCCTGAGTTCTAAGCTTGGAAAGACCCAGTCTGGGAGGAATTTTGCAGATACCATCATTAGGTAATCTTTCTAAAATGGCCCAAATTTTCCAAGCCAAGTCCTTCACAGCTTCAGCAAAACGCTCTGTTGTCTTCCACCCTCTTTGCCAAGGTGAGGAGAAAAGGGATAACCTTTGGAAAAGGAAGGTGATGAGATAAGGAAAGGAAACTTAGAGATAAATCACATGCAAATAAACTCTGCCTAGAAACTGGAATCCTTCTATCAGAGCAGTGCAGTCCTGGAGCAGGTTTTTGGACAAGGTGATGAGAACAAAGGTAAAACCAAAAGAAAAGAACTACTTTTCAAGTGGGTAAGTTTACAGCTACAGTCCTAAAACACAGCTGCCTCAACAGTGACCGAGGAGAAACTTCCAGCCTCACACAGTTAATCCAAGTTTATATAATCCTGAAGATTTTCACAGAAAACGTCACTGAGCAGCTTCAGCAGCTCTTTCATCAGCCCCTCCCTGCAGGCCAGGACAAAGTGATCCCAGCTGTGCACATCTAGGAGAGGGAAGAGCCAATCCATCCCCCTTAGAACAGAGAAAATTGCACTCAACCACCTCCTCTGGGGCAGGCATTTAAGGCCAAGAACTTTCGGTTTCCTCCAGTTTTTGTCTCCTCATTCAACTCCAACCTCTTGCCGTGAGAACAAAATAACGACCTCAAGTCTGCAGTCAGCTTGAAACAAAACAAAAGCCAAACCAACGCGACTGAAAGCAGCTTTTTGGCAATAATTAAATGTGACCGGGGCATGTGATGCAGTCAGAGCCTCCAGAATATAAACTTTACTCAGTCTTGCACCCTCCCAAGCCCAAGTTCAGTGCAAATATAAGCCAGAGCTGAGCAACAGGCACTCCTCCATGCCAGCATTTGCTCATTTGCTTTATTGCACATGGCCAAGTCTACCACCAGCTTCAAATGTCAGTGTCAACTGCTTCACTGCCACTGACATCAACAGATGGACCATAAAAGGAGGTGAAAATAAACCCTTTTTGCAAAATGGAAACAGAAGAGTCATGCAGAAGGAAGGAAGTGGGGAGGGAAGACACTATTTAAGAAAAAATAATCACGGTGATGACCATATGTTCCTACTGAATGATGAGTGTGGCAGCAAGGCACTGAATAAATGAAAGCAATGAAAAAAATGGCCATTTTCTGATAGCAGGCAGACACCAGATCTGGTGGCTGTAAATAAATGCTAAAAAACCCAGTCTGGGGGGGTTAAATGTGGTATAGTGGTGTTAATTAACCATTAAAGCAGTTTGCCTATGGCCCAGGACTTGTGCAATAAACCAGACTGGAAATCTGACAGGGATTAAAATGAACTCAGATTCTTTCATTGTTTTAATCCAGGTCATGTTCCCACACTGGCCAAGAATACAGTGATGGGGAACCACAGCAGGCTCAGGGAGGAGCAAGGATTCAGCAGCAGGGCCAGCTCCTGCTGCCTTTAAATACCTGGGAAATGACCACCGAAGAGGAAGGTCAGGTTTAGTCTAAAGCTCGGCACCAAATCCCTCCTCCAGGCTTTGCTGCCTCCCTGGCACTGGGTAACACCTCTAAACCAAAGCAGTGCAACTCAATCTGCAAAATAAAGACCAGGGAAAAAGAATCTGGTTTTTTTTTCTGCAAGTTTTGAGCAAAAACACCTCCCTGTGGGACTGGGAGAGTGTCAAGCCCAGGAAAAGAGGAAAGGGAGCACAGGTGCCCCCTGACAGTGCATTATTTGGGTCAGCTCCACCACGTCCACCCTACAGGTCCCCCATAGGGATCAAAAGGAGGACCTGGCTGAGGATCCTGACCTTTGTAGGATGGAGACACCTAATGCCCCACCCAGCACAGGCAGCAAACAGGGAATTGCAAAAATCTGAGCAATCTCCATGTGATCTCTGGTGCCTGTGGGCTCAGCAGTGCCTGTGCCTCCCCTCAACCTCCCCTTTCAGCCTGTGCTGAACCCACTGTCCTGAGGGTCACTCCCACCCCAGAGTGCACAATCTGACTTCTGCCACCACGTTTCCCAAAGCCACCCCACAGTGCCAGGGACTCATTCCCACACTGTTTTAACCCACTCTTTGCTTTTAATGTCTTCTCCAGAGCTGTGAGCACAACAGTGGCTCAAGGCCAGGAAGGGAAAAGCCACTCCGGAACGGTGGGGACCAGGCCAGTGCAATCACCACCACAGCACTGCTTTCAAATGGCTTTTTCTTCCCTGGGATTAAATTTTGGGAAAGACTTTCCACTGGTGTAAATTGGTTGCTGAATGCAGCCTGCAGAGCCAGGTTTACATTGGCTGGGGTTCCAGCTTTTCTTTGTGTTCATACAAGAGTCAACAAGACCAGAAAATACCTCCAAGCTCCTGGGAGTACAAAACCACTCAAGACTGCATGATGGAGTTTCCTAAACTGAACTGGGAAATCGCTGACATGGTATTGTGAAGGTGTAAACACATATTTTTCCTTTAAACTCTGCTTAATGCCAAACCATGATAAAGTTTTTCCTCTGCTTAGGACACAGAGAAATAATACACCTCAGAAATGAAACCCAGGACTTTTTGCTCTGTGTGGAGAAATCCAAAGGATTTGAGTCAGCCAGGCTGAACACATTGGGGGAGTTTGTGCTAGAAGATGGGAGGGCAAGTCTGCCATGAGCACAGGGGTTTGGGGCTGATGTGAGCAGAGCAAGAAACTCCCCCTAGCTTTGTCCATCAGCTGCTCCATGGCCATGGAATACCCAACATGGAGCAAGGACTCATTCCCAGGCTTGATTTTCCCAGAGGGGTACTGGGATGGTTGGGGCTGGCACAGCAAATGCAGACACACTGAGGGAACAGGCAGCACCAGCAACTGCCACTCCTTCCTGCAGCATCCATGGGAAAACACCTGGAGTTCTCAAAGTGAATGGTCTTGTATGGAGCAGGGAAAATCCAGAACCAATTTAGAAAGGAAAATCACAACACCAACAGAATTTCTGCTTCACCATCTAAAAAGTGTATCTTTCAGTATTTTCTCCTGGCAATGTATTTTTACAGATTGGGTTGTACCCACTCAGGAGACTCCCACTAGACCAACCCCAGGAAGTGGTTCCATCTGGGAAGAGGCACCTTTATCCTGGTATCAAGTGCAAGATGATTGATCTGCAGGCTCCAGGAATAGTTACAAAGCCGGGAACGGAAGAACAGGCCAGAACCAAATGTGAGTGGGAAGGGAAATTCAGATTAGATTCTGGAAGACAATGCAAGCCTGAACCAAGAACGAACTTCTCGTGGGGAGGTGGCAGCTAAAATACATTTGTCTCGTGGACATTCTTCACTGTCATGCCAAAGCTGCAGGAAGGAGAAAAAATTCCTTTGATTTCTCTTCCACTCTACAGCCTGGGAAAGGGCTTGGACACAACGTGGGCCAGACAGCAGAGCAGACAAAAATCAGCTTTGTATCCAGGGCCTCAATTCCCAAGGTGCAGAGTGGGAAAGCTCCTCTTGCCTTTTGCATGGAGAAAAAAAAAAGTAATGATGACGGAGGTGGACCAGAATCAGGGATTCTGCCAGCAAATCCCTGACAGACTGAAGTGCAGCCACTCAGGATCCTCCTCCCTCCTGCCACACTGAAAATCAGCTGCACATTTTGGACACAACTCTCTCTGTTAGTCAACAGCTGGGTTGGAAAGAAGGTTCCCTGAGAGGCAGCTCCGTGCTTTCCATAAAAATCCCCTGCATCCAACCATGTGGATTTGTCTGAAGCCACCTGAGCTGAGAGAATAATTGATAAAACATAGATTTGGCTTGTTTAGTTAAAAAAAAATAAATAACAAAAGGAAATGTTTTCTTTTGCTTTGAATTATGTAAGGCCAATGAAGGGATTTTGCAAAAGACAACTTGGGAAAATCAGAGCTGTCAGGTGGATGGGGATCAAAACCAGGTAACAACTCTGGTGACCCAGACCAGCAGAGTTAGAGGGAACAACTTGAACTTGCAGCTGCCTCTCAAGGACCATTTCTTAGAATGACTTTTTATTTTTGCTTCTTTTAGACCAATACATCACCAACAATGGAATGTCTGGAGTCAGGGAACTCAGAACTTGGTTCTTCCTCTGATACTTCCCATCCTAAACCATATGGAAGGATGGGACTCCAGAATACACTATTCAAAAAAATCATATTAAAGAGATAGAAATGCTATATCCTTGACTAATTCTTTTAAAGTAATTATTTTGAAGTTTTCCATACTTTGAGTGGGGACAAATTGAATTACAGGTAATAAGAAGATAATATTATTTGTTCAATGTTTACAATATAATTATACCTTCTAGATTTTACTTTGTGGGGGGGATGAGTAAGGACATAAGCAATTAGCACTGATTTGAAGGACAGGAAAAATGTTTACCCTTAAGAGGGGTAATGATATTTCAATCAACAGCCTAAATATAAAAGGGCAGTAAGAAAAATGAACTAGGCAAACCAGAAAGATCACCAGGGCTGGAAAAGTAAATACACAGAACTTCTATATTTAGGGAGCTGACATTTTTGCTCCTGAACAGATGGCACAAGCTGCTGCTGGTTAAAAGATGTTGTTGGTGGCAGTTTGCTCAGGAGACCTGTGCCCACAGGCTGGGCATCCCACAGCAGCTTCAGAAGACAAACAGATTGAAAAAAAGCATTAAAAAAGGACAAAACCTCAGCTTGCTGCCCCTTCAAGTGAGTTTGAATGCTGATTTCCAGATCAGACTGGGCAGGTGAAGGGTGGCAGAAACTCAAAGAGCCATGGCCTGCATGTGCCCCCTGTGCCCCCATTCCCTGCTGCACTGCCCTGGGAATGCCCAGCCCTGCTGGTGTCCCACTGCCAACCCCACTCCCAGCCCTTCCCCACTGCATTCCACACCCCCCACACAACCCTCTCAGGCCACGGACCTCTCTCTGAGAGAGTCAGACTTTCCAAAGAGAACTCCAGAGCGTTCCTGGGGCATGTGAAGGGCACTTCCACACCCACAGTTCCCTCAGAGAACATGGAGCACCACCCCAGACACCACCTCTGCCTGTCCCACTCTCACCACCACTCTGAAAACCTTCCTCCAGGCCCACAGCTGTGCAAAGGTGCTGGCCCCAGCACTCCACATGCCAGCAGAAATACCCTCTTGAACCCTGTCAGCTCCACTGCCACAGGGATGGACTCAGCAGGTTGTCCCAAGGCTCTGCCCTTCCCTTCATCACTCTCTCAGTGGTCAACACCAGAATATTTGGGAAAGCATGCAAGGCTGTCTGGATTGAGCAGGTGTGGCACACACAGCCCCACGCTAAGTCTTCTTCCACAGAGAACTGCTCAAATCTACAGACGTGACGTTTTCAGTCCTTCTCTTCCTAAATTTGGTCACTTTACCAATTAAAGCCTTGAGCATTCTTATCCAGTCAAAAGCCCACACACTTTTTTATAACACTCCCTCTTTCTTGATCTCAGCATCTTCCAGAGTCAGTGAATTCCATGGCCCAATTATTCACTGTATGAAAATAATCTTTGCAGCTCTTTGGCAACTTTTATCTTAACTCAGTGTCCCTGTTCCTGTCCTGTAACACAGAAGAAGGAGCTCTGTGTTCTCTGTTAGTTTTTTCTATCCTCCTCTCCTACTCATCTGTTTTTCGAGGTAACAATCCCAGCCCTCTCAACCTTTTCCCACAAACTCCTTCTCCCAAGTTTTGGGGTTGTCCTGCCATGCAGGACTCGGGGCCAGGCCTTCTGGCTGCTGTTAAAACATGGACAACATTTTCCTACACTAAAATAGAGCCTGGAGGAACTGAGTGGCAATGAATCCCTAAGCAGGTACTCGCTGCCATTCCCTAGGATGGCAGGAATGGAGACTGAGTAAAGACTCAAGCCCTGGGAAGGACAGAAGCAAAGCCCAGCTCCACATCCTTGTGCCCAAGTGAAAGCTCCACCCTTTCTTCCCTCCTAAAGCAGGGCACAGCTTTCCCCCCACTTTCCCAATTCCCACCTTGCCTTCCTCCTCAAACAGGTATCCCCTGGCTTTTTACCCAACTTCACCCCCTTTCACATAACTTCCCAACGAAGGGATCTTCCTCAAAGCATTTCCTGCTGAAACCCTGAAAATATTTCTCCTCCCTTCTTCTGAGACCAGACACACATCTGAAAGCTGCAAAGCCACCAAAGGAGTTAAATAAACCTTACCCCGCCTCGGAACTTCATCTCTGCCTCCCGCCAGCTCCCGCAGCCTTGCGGAGCCTTCGTTTGCGCCGCTGCAAAAGCAGCAATCTGAGGACAAGTTCTCTCTTCTGTCAGTTGCCTTATTTTTTTATTTATTTTTTTTTTCATGGCATTTTCAGCGCAGTCAGAACTCCCTCCCTCCCCCCGGCTCCTACTGGAGCATCTGGAGAGGGCGTTTTCCAAGGGGAAGGAGAACTGCCCTCCCTCACAGCGAGGAGAGCCCGCCGAGCGCGGCCCCGGGGAAGGCGGCAGCGCTCTGCCCAATGGCAGGGAAAAACGGAAAGAAAAGTAATCCCAGGCGCTGGAAAAGCTGGGGCCGAGCCCAGCACACAAACCACAGCCAGCAGACAGGAAGAGATGAGCTCTGGGACAGCAAGTTATTGTCCTGGTGCAGCAACATGGACAGGGCTCCCCAAAGCCGCTCCCAAACTGAGCAAACACACAGTGCTGGGACTGACACTGTGCTTGGAATCACCTCCTCACAAAATCAAAGGGCCACAGAGAGTCCAGGGTTGGATACAGTTTGCTTTCACCGGGATTTAGAATCACAGAATGGTCTGAATTAGAAAGGACCTGAAAATTCACCTATTTCCCGTTCCACCAGAGCAGGCTGCTCCAAGCCCTGTCCAACCTGGCTCAGCAGTATTTTATTCCAGATTCATTTGGAGGCATCCAGCACCAAAACACCCACCTTCACCTGGGACTTCTGAGGTCCCCATTACAAAAGCACCTGCACTACCAAGAGCCTTCTACAGGCCACAGTGACGGCACTGCTGCCCTCAGTCCCCCGCCCTCGCAAACAGAAGTTGCTCATTTTGATGTCTCTGAGCTCATCAGTGTTCTGGTAAAATTATTTCTGTTCACATAAAATTATTTATGACCAAGAGTGTGAAAAACTCCCCTCATTTCCCACCCACCTTCCCGAGATAAGAGCATTCTGGCAAAAATACTGTACAGCCTTCACTAGCATTAGGGGGAAAGTGAAAGGACAAGAGACAATGGACACAGGCTGGGAGAAATTCCAATGGGTTATTGGGATTTTTTTTTTCCCAGTGAGTGCTGTCAACTACTGGAACAGGGGCCCAAGAAGTTGTGAAACTCCATCCTTGGAGATATTTAAAACTCAACCAGACAATGCCTGAGTGACCTGATCTTAATTGGTCCTGCCTGGAAGTGAGGTTGGACTAGAGATCTCCACAAGTAATTTCCAATCTAAAATTAGTCTATGATTTTATTAATAATTTTGTTCCTCGATGGACTAAGCTGTGCACCCATCTTCAAAGGAGTTATATATATAGTGCAAATAAAAATATAAATCTGTTACAGGGGATGCCATCCCTCAGGTATCTCAGATAATTCACAGTATGGACTGTCAGGAAGATTCTGTAACCATTGAACATGCAGAGCCATGGAATGATTCCCAAGCTCAGCTGCTGATGTTTCATGACTGGCACTTTCTGCACACAGCTCTGCTTAATAAAGGGGGTTTTGTTTTGTTTTTTCCCTTCTTATCAAAACACATCCCTCATAAATTCTGTTACAGGAAGGGTAAAGTCAAGCTCTGAAGTAGAAAGATTTAGAGCAAAAAGCTAAAAAGCTTCAACCTCCTCCCAGAAGAGGCTATTTAAAAGCAACCACACGTAGCAGATGTTGTCAGTGGTTGTGTGCAGCACTCCCCTCTAATTAGCTCTGGCCCAAGGCAGCGATCCCAGAGATCCCGACCACGCTGGATGTCACTCAGCACGGGAAGAATGTGCCAAGGATTTGGGATGGAGCTTGGCTGCTGAGAGCACTGCAGTGCCACAGCTCCTCTGCCCTCTCAGCCTCCATTTTGAACATTAGTTGTGGTTCTTGCATAACTCTGCTTGGCAGGACTTTCATTCATTTCTTATCTTAGTTGGGCAAATTTTTAACGGCAGTGGCTTTAGGACGTGGCTCAGAGGAGGGTTTAGCTTTGGGCTGGCACTGAAGGAAAGGGACACTACTCCAAGCCCCTCTCCTGTGCACAGGTAAGATCAAAGGTCATATAAACTCCATTTCCCAAACTGAGCCACATCAGCCATTACTGAAACACAACAGTGAGCCCTGAGCCAGGAGTTTTCCAAGCATAATTAAAGCTGTGGCCTGGCGGTGCTAATTCTTCAGGAGGAGAATGTCAGTGCTCCTCAAGTCAGTCTAACTGTAACCAAACAGATTCAGCAAAACTCCTGTGACAATTTTAAGTACTAGCAGAGTTATCATCACATAAGCAATCTCACCTTTGCTCTAGTTTACACCTCCTATCACTTCTCAGATCACATCTCATCACTGAAAATGCCACATAAGAGAATAATATACAACAGCCCAACACTTAGAAGTACATTTTTTACACATTTCCCTTGGGTTTTCCTTCAGGCAGGAGAACCCTTTATTTATTCACTGGGAAGACCTTTACTCAAACTGCTTTTTTTCTGCAGCCAAACTGCTGCCCAACTTCTGCTGGCAAGGAAAACACTCTTACATGTGTGTTAGCCTAAATTTGAGGGGGGGGGGGAAGTCGGAAAGCAGAGATAATTTAACTTTGTAAAATCTTGATCCTAGATTATTAAGGTGATAAAACCAGACTCTTCCTTTCCAGCAGAAGAGCCCAGCCCTTGTCTGTGATTTCTGCTGAGGATGGCTGGCAAGGTCTGGCTCACTACAACAGGCAACTACAGGCCGAGGGATGAATCAAGTTTTCCAGGCCTCACCAGTTAGAAGTGACTCATATAAACCCTGGATTAGAGCACTGGGATTGCTCTGCTCGTTGCAGATAAGCAGCTGATTCCCTGCATACAATTTCACATTCAAAGCAAGGGGGCTGGAAACCTTTCCTGTCAGCCCTGCTCCGACAGGCTCGCAGAGCCGAGCGTGACTTGCTAAGCTACACCCGCAAGCAGTGGCTCTGCTGAAAAAATAAAGAGCTTGGCCCCATGAAAACACCATCAGTGTTCCCCTCTGCTGGGCAGAGTCCACTGCAAAATATAAATCTGGAGGTACAGGATGCTGCCTTGGGTTCATGCTGTTCAAAAATCAACATGGGTCACACCTGTGTTGTTCCAAAAGGTGTCAAGTTCATCTCTCAGTGCACGTCTTCCTTCTGGATTTTTATAATATTCGTTATTTCTGCCTTGCAAAAGAATTACAAAATAAGACACATTCCATAATTAGAAAGCACTTGGCAAAAATACCATGGGAAAGAAACCACCCTAAACAGGCCAGGAATTTGAGAGCCCTTCCTCTTGCAGGTCAGAGGAACGTCTTAATCAAAAAATAGAAATGTCTTTAACCTGTCACATGTGTCCTGCTGTACAGATTATCCTGATCTGAAACTGATTAAAATGCCTCACATTCCTAAAACACCCTATAGCAGAAACTGAGGGTTCTGAGGGACATTTGTCCCACTGCTTAGGAAAAACACCCTGTGTCCAGCAGAAGATGAACATTTGACTGCAGAGTAACAATAAATCAACGCCCTGCCAAAGAGCCAAAGCTAAATATTGTAACAGGTTTGATAACAAGGCAGAACCTCCTCCCCTCATCATTAGTTCTGCTAAGAATTGTCTCTTTTCTACTCAATTTTTGGATTAATGCATCTCCTCTTCCCCTTGCAAGAGTGCTCCAAACAAGCAGTCAGGAACAGAGGTTTGAACACGGGATATCGGCCCCTGGAGACACAACATTCCTGCACAGTCATGAAACTTCACACCTAGAAAGGTTAACCCAAAAGCTCGTTATACTCACTCAAAAGGTGCCTCAAGATGATGAAAGTTCCTTCATTTTACTGCAAACTTCATGACATCACAAGTTGACTGAATTCCTCGATTCTGTGTGAAGGTGTTTGCACGGTTACAGACAAAACCTTAAAAATAGTGAGGTGTGGCCAAAAGGGTTCAAAAATCAGAAGACAAAGAATATTTAGATTATTATTTTGGATTCTAATTTATGCTTTGTAATGCCTAAAACTGTCACTACTGGTTTTGTTTGTTCCAAGAAAGCTTTGTCAGTGAGAACACCAAACTTCTTTTCTTCCCAAGCTCACTCCTTCACAAATAAATAGGGGAAAAAAAGGAATATTACAAAAAATGGAGATGCACACGTCACATTGGATTCCTAGACTTTCTCTGCCAGTGATGTTCCCTGTTTTGATGCCCCTGGTGATGGATTAAAAAGCACATATGAAGGGCTTGTATTTAGTTATGGCTCCCGCACACACACAATAATTCTGGGTCTGTGACGTGAGCGAAAACAGAAACTGGGTTAATCTAACAAATTACAATAAATTTTCCTTGTTGTTGCTTTCTGCTGAACCAGTGAAACAGAAATGGCTGGCTGGCTTTGACAGTGGCCATCAGAACAAAGTCCCACTTTATAATTACCAGATGCCCTTAATGTGATGCCAGTTTGTCTCATGCCCGTGGCTGCTCCCGCTCACGGGCGCTGCGGCCCTGTCAGGGTTTCCCTGATTTTACAAACACACTCTGATCCCAACAGCAATTGTTGCACTGACTCCAACAACAAAGTTTAAACCCAACAGTTAATTCCCTGTGATTGCTCTGGCCCTGCTCTGACACAATCATTTTAAGCAGCTCCCTGTGGCAGGACGGGGTTTGGAGGGAGCTGGTAATACAAACAGCCTGACTCAGTTCAGCTGATGTGCATTCCTCCTGACTGACTTTCCAGTCACTCCCAGTGGCAGGACCTACATCTTCCTTTTAAGGGGAAAAAATGTTTTCACAGGAAAAATTAAGTGTTCAAAGCCTGTGCATATCTCCGTGCTTCCAGTGACCAGTCTCGCCTTTAAAAACACATTCTTGTTACACACAGAACAAAAATTTCTCCTTCCCTAATTTAAAGTTGTTCCTCTTTTTTAGCACAGCCATTGGCTGCCTGGCACATTCCCCATCCCTGGCACTCTCAGGTGAAACATCCCAGCAGACTACTGTTCACACAACCCAGCATGAAACAGAGAGTTGGTTTTCCAAAGGAAGGTCTGAATGTGAGTGAGGAAAACACGATGAAAAAGAACAGAGAATGCACAGGCTGCAGACAAAACCTTACAGCTCCCACTGCTGACTGACAGGTCCTATTCCTTCCCATTTCTTTTCCTGCATTTCTGAAAAGAGGCTCAGTGTTACAAAGGGCTTGAGGCTGGAAAGCATAGCACAACAAAAACTTCTTGTTCCATGCACATGAGATAAGGAAAGAGTGAGCACTGGTGCTTTGCCTGCAAGTTAGATGAAGGAAACAGGATTTCCCTCTGCTACTCCCTGAGCAAGATCCCAAGGAAATGTTTCTAATAATAGGAAATTACTATATAAGGCCAGATCAGCACTAAACTGTTTGCAGTCTGGAGGAGAAGGATGTACAGGAATACTGAGGAGGGACACACCAGGCTGCTCACACATCAGGGAAAACCAGAATATCCCGGGCTCCCCTCCATACACAGGGACAGAACTTCACCTGTGACTCCTCTGCTGAGCAGGGTCCTGTCCTACAGCCCAAAATAGCAACTAAATGGACAAATGAGAGCTGCTCTGTCCTTCTATCATGCCCTTGCTTTTCACCATAGCAGGAAAAAGAGAATAGACTTTGAAATCTATAAAATAACACCTGCAAAGCAAAGCTGAGCACGTCTCTGATTGGGAAAGGGCAGGAAAAGACACAACCACATCCTAAAGCATGACATGGGCAGTGCTGATGCAGAGGGCAGGCTGAGAGCTCCCCTTCCTGCCCTTCAGATCCATGGAGCACAACTTTGCTGGGTGTTTTATGAACACAGTTCTCTTTCTCATCTTAGTTTAAACAGTAAAGATGTTGGGCACCATTTAAGTTCATTTTTGCAGGGCTCCCACAAAATTGCAGGAATTAATGTCTTCTAGGCCAGAGTTTCAGCAGCTACAGGCAGCTGTGCAGGTGCCAGCAGAGCTGCCAGAGGCACTGGTGTGGAGCTGTAGCTCCAATACACACTTTTCCCCATCCCATCAGCAGACACCAAAACTTCAAGCCCAATTAAAGGACAGATTTTCCTCCTTCTTATACAAATGAAAGGGAGTTCCTACAACAATGCTCACAAAGGCCTTGTTTGGGTAAAGTGATAAAACTGGACCATTTCCCTGTGATCCTCAGTGAGGGGTATCTTTCCATCTCTGCTTTTTCTTTGGATAAGGCAGCAGCTCCCAGCTCCCAGTCAGGGCAGCTTGCTGAGCAAACACAGTCTGACACAGCCACGGAAACGAGCACAATATAAATTGCTAGACAGATTTATCACCCAGAGTGCTGTTTCTTTTTTTTTTTTTCTCTCTGACAGCAAGAGATGTTTGTGACAAAATGTACAAACAATTCTGTATCTGTAGCCCTGCCACATCCTATGCATCTTCCCCCAGCCCCTGCAGAATGACACAGCTTCCAGGGGAACATCAGGCCAAATCCCAGCCAACATTTTCCTGTCAGCTGGTGAGACCTCCTTGAGCTGCAGGGGTCAGTTTGCCACAGCAAATTTAGGGTGAGAGCCTTAAAAAAAAACCCAAAAAAACAACCCAGGCCACCCTTGTGAAAGAGTCATTGATGGTAAAGTCTGACAGCAGAGCTCTCTCTGCATCATAGCATCAGGAGCTTCTCATCCCCATGAAAACACAGCTGAGATTCCCAATTATTCCCAAATCCTTATGCTATTCCACAGGATTCCTCCAGTGTCACCAGGATCTCTCGTACCTGACCCTTGTTCCCACAACACCTGGCCAGAAAAGGGTGTGCACTCAAAGCTTTCCAGGACATGCAGCACTTCTGTGCCAAGAGGATGTCCCATGTTGGACTTTATCTTTAGGGACATCTTGATTTCTGAGGATTTTTAGACTGACCTTTAATTTTTGTCCTATTAAATACTTCACATCCTTGAGTGCACAGCAAGGGGGAAAATGAGTGCAGGCAACAGGCAGGTTTTTCAGAGCTGGGAAACACAAATGGTTATGACTCTGAGAGAAAAACAGCTACAAAACAGCTCTTATTTTAAATGTTCTTGTGCCTCTTTTCTCGTGTAATTCTTGCTCTATAACAATTATAAAGCAATTCAGCAGGATGGCCTCTGCTGCTATGGCTTGTGGTCAGTGGCATCTGGAAGTTAAATTTGGAAAAAAACATTTTTGGGAATGAGTTCCCTGTGGATTTAAGTCAGTACAAAGTCTCAGCTGTAAGCCTGGACCCTGACACTCTTGTATTCCCTGTTTATTTTTCATACCAGCTCCAAGGATGCAGTTTGCTCAAAGTCAGGTCCAGGAGAAATAAGATATTTGTCTTGGCTCTACAAAGTTGAGAAGAATCACAGGTATGAGACTGAGAGTCTAAAAGCTGAGTTCAACCACCCCTATTAATGTTGTATTGACAGGATCCCAAGCCTTGCTTGTGCCCCCAATGATTGCAAAATTCTTCTCTAAATACAAGAATTGTCTGTTTAGAACTGCCAGCACTAAAACAATGTTTAAGTTGCTTTACTTTCTTTAGTTGGTTAAATCTGAAACCTAAGGAAGGCTACCTGAAAGACACAGTTCTTAACTGTGCCAACACACATAATTTTACAGAAATCCAGTGACCAAATCCTGTATCAGACTGCTTTATAGGAAACAGTAAAACTTGGCTGACCTCTCCTGTCCTTTTCTATTCTAATTGACATCTTTCACCAATGTAGCTTTGCATTAAAACAAACCACACCCAAAATCAGATCATTGGTACTGTGAAAAAGAGTTTACAAAGGAAATACCTCCCTCCAAAACAGCCAAATGAAATTGTTTCTTTTAAGGCAGCACGGAGCTTTTCCTTTTCATAAAGGAATTCCTAATTTGTTTTCAAAGCCATGAACTTTTCTGTTACATGGAGACTGGAGCATAGGCAATATCTAGATTTTATGAGTATATTCAAGCTTTCAAAGTCAGAAGAATAAAGGTCAAAGATCTAAAACTTTCCTGAAAAGCACAGGAGAGAAGCTCACATGTGGAACATATTTCCTTAAATCTGGATTGTTTTTTTATAAACTAGTTTGTACACGAGTGATGCCCCAACACATAACAAACCCTACTCCTCTCTGGTGTTACTGTAACAGCAAAATCCCTTAGGCTGGACAGTTTATAGTAGGATAAAGATGTTTATATCAGTGTAATATCTGGGATATCAGTATAATTTGTACCCAAAATATAGGGATATGTTGCTATGAGCAACATTTTGTATTGGTACAAATCCATCTGCCATAGGTTTGTTCCATGTAATATCCATAGGTTTGTTCCATGTAATATCCATGGGTTCCTTAGGGGGAAAAAGCCAAGTCAGCAACCTGCAAATGATGGGTGATACCTGGGAGTAACAAGTTCTTATTTTCCTTCTGGGTGTGACCCTCCTTTAAAGCAAACACAGCAATTCTGCAGTGAACTCCAAGTCCCAAGTGGAGTTAAGTTCTGTGAGCACATTCAATGCTCTGGACATTCAAACAAGTGGAGCAGTTTCTAATTTGATGATTTATAAGTCAAGAGTTTACAGGCACAATTTGTACTTCCACCACCAGTTTTTTTCTTTTTTTTTCCCTCTCCTCTATTCCAAACTGACTTTGTTGGCCTAAGGCAAGCAGTTATTTTGGGGCAGTGAAAAGTTATAAATAAGTTCTAACAAAACTATTAGTGACACACATGATACTGAAATTCTTTCAAACCCTTCTTTGTAAGGGAACAAAGAACACTTCACATTGATTGTGATGGGCACAAGCACCCTACGAAAAGTTTAAGGCAAGAGTTTCAACAACTACATCATGAACCCAAAATAAGAATACTGGATGAGCTGTAAAAATTCCAGATTGTGCTCAAAGGAAGGGGCTGAGCAGCTTCCCAAGGCAGAGGGCAGGAGAGGAGCCAGGCAATGAGAGTGGCCCTGGCAGCGTGGCAGGCTCAGGGCTGGCAGCTGAGCTGTGCTGTGGGCAGATGATATTGCAGCTGATGTCTGAGCTGCTTCCCTTTCCCCTGCCTGCTCTGCTCCTGCTGAAAAGGAGGGGAAAAGCCACCAGATGAAGGGTATTGGCTGAGGTCATCTCCTCCTGACTGCTCTGCCAGCGCCCCAAAGAGCCTGTGGTAAACAGGCTTTAATGCTCTGGTGAATCTTTTTTATCCTAAAATAGATTTATCATCACTTAACATCCACAGGGAATGATGAGTTGCCATCATGATGGTAAAAGTGTTCCAGGCTGCCTGGAAAATACAGCCATCATTTCAGAAGGATATCTATCCTATGTCCACATGCATCAGCTCCTACTCAAACAATCCAGGACATTGTTTTCCAAGAGTTTAAAACTGACATTACTGTTGGATCAAAATCACCTTAAATCAAGATTTTTTTAATGAAAAAGAAGCAGTAATAATGACATTGATGTTAAAAAATAAATAAATCCTCAGCCTGCAACTTAGCCCCCTTTGGATTGTAAGGAATATGTCATTTCCAAGATAGTTTCAACTCTCTGCTCACTCAGAACTACACTGTCCTACTCTCTGCATTTTCAAAATCTTCTGCATTATCAGAGACATCAGTTTAATCAGAAACAAAGACACTAAAGAACAACCAAGGAGCTCATCCCTTTGTGGCCCTCAGGAATGCGTGTTCCACATCTGGATAAACATGGGGCTGTGCAGAGAATGGAAACATTCATTCCCCAGCTGTGGTTAGGTCCAAACCCTTTTCTTTCTCTGTCTGATTCACTCCTAGGCCTGCACTAGGTGGTTGCAAAATTGCACAAACCCTGCTGAGGCTGACACAACAGGCCCAGGAATCCTCCTCATGACCCTTTACACCTACTTTATAAACAAAACCTTCTGGGCTGTGAGCTCCAGCTCAGATGGGAGATCCTGAAGGAACTGACAGTTGTGACATTAACAGAAATGCCAACTGTCCCACAGCATCCATCAGAAAATGAGAATTGGCACTCCTAAGTGCAGGAGACAGGAAAGGGGAAGCATCATCCTGCTGGAAATGCATGGATTTGGAGATCTCATGGAGGTTGGGTGTCTTTGCATCTTCTGCTCTGATGCTCTGTGAGGAAAGCCCACTGTCCATGGCAGCCAGGACCACAACAGGAACTGTCTGAAGGCCCATCCCACTTAGAAGGAAACACCTTTTTCCCTCTGAATTGACAGGTATAGGTCCTGTAGGTCCTCTTGGAGAAATCAAGGCCCTCCCCTTAGGGAGATGCTGCAGGACCATGAGGGGATCTCAGCTCTAACCTGACAGAAGGATCCAAGAGTCTCAAGAATAGGTATTTCACATAGCAAAGTCAACATTTGTTATCAAATCCCATCGTGTAAGAAATACTTATAAACCACAGGCAGCAGCTTTGGTTCATTAGCTGAAATTTTCTGTTTTAAAAACTCTCATGATGCCAGGGCAGCAGCATCTGCTGTTACAGCAACAACAGGAGCCCAGCCTTCATCAGCCTCCAACAATGAGAGGCGGCTGCAAAAAGCTGAGAGCTGATACAAAATGCAGGGCAAGCCCTAAATTAACCCTGCCTGGCCAAGGTCAGTGCTCTGCTCTCAGCTTCAGTGGTGTTGGAGTGCACCTGTGGCACAAAAAAAAGGTTAAGCTCTTTTATATCACCTAAAGGAAAGCTTCAGTATTTGAGGGTTTGTTTCAGGAGCTGTTGTTTGCATGGCTGAAGTAGAAAAACAGAGACACAGGGAAGTTCATCACTGTAAATTATTGATCTGCTGCTTTCTAGACACTGAAACTGGTAATTAAACAAATGGTAAAAGATACTTCATCAATTATAGAGGTGCCACTTTAAATTACACTTGCTCCAGGATGAATAAAACACAGAGGTTAAATGCTTTGGGTACTTCATGCCTGCCTCTTGTTCAAAATCCTCACTGCAACAATGATTCTAATTCTCATATCCTGCTGCTCTCCAGAGCTGTGTGCTCTGGATCATGCTTCATAAAGGGAAATTAGAGCTTTTGTTTCACAAGTCTTATTTCACACAATGGCCAGAAAGTGGAATCACTTTTCTGCTCAACAGGATCAGTTATAAGGCCCTGCGGTAACAGCCCTCCCTCAAAAATCAGACAAAAAAAAGAGTTTTGTCTGATACCAGCCACTTGTGCAATCTGCAAAGTGCTGGGCAGACGTTTGACACTGGCCTTATGGTTTTTAGAAGCTACAGACATGGACACACCCTCCACAACCTAAAATAACACTGAGAAGCTGCTTCTGAAGCAACATGATGATGACATCAAAGATGCCCTTTTAAGCAGAAATCATGTGACAACCATGATGATGACTCAAATTTGATTTATGATACATTTTTACATGAGAAAGCACACCTTACTGCATCAAGCTAAAGGTTATCTCAATTTTCCATGTTAAATATATGAACCTAAAAGCACACTTGCTCTAATACTGATTTTGAAACAAAAAACAGCAATCAAAGAAGAGCTTGGCCATCTTGCAATTGCTGGCACAGGTTCTCTAGAACCATTATTGCATCTCTCAAATAGGTTTCACCCTGGGAAAGCATTTAGTGAGGGCTGAGTTCATCAATTGATTGAGATAGGCCAGGGAATATGAATATTCCAGGTTCAAGGCTGCAAACGCAGCAGAAGCAGCTGGCTTAAAGGCACATGCAAAACAACCCTAACAGGGGGACACAGCTGGCATCCCTCATGGAGCAGTGAGGCAACAACGCTGGGAGGCAACAGCAGGGAAACAGCAGCTGCTGCTGGAGCCAGGACAATCCTGGAAGCCAAAGAACTTGTCATGGAGAAGTGGGGCAGGAGTGAAGGTGGGAGTTCAGCGAGGGAAGAGAGGCCGAGGTGAAGAACCATCAGAATATGCTGTGGAAGCTGGAGATGATGGAAAGCTGCCAGAGATGATGGAAACAGCCCGAGTGGGAGATGAAGGCTGGACTGTAGGATTTTTGTGGGGGACAGGAGAATCAAAGGCTGAGCTGACTTTTCCTACTGCTCCCCAGATAATGAGGCTGAAGCACAAGGCGAGCAAGCTCTGCTGTGGGCACGGGGCCAAGTGCTTTGTGAAGTGTTCCTTGCCTGTTCTGAGTTACACAAGGTAAGGCTTTATTCCTAAGTGCCTGATGGATCCCGTGTGTGCAACAGCTCCTACCAGCAGAGCAGTGTTTGTGGGAAATGTTAGGAAGAGTGTCTAAGAGAGATAAAGCCTTTGAGCTGCAGACGAAGCTGCCAGCCCTCATTTCCAGCTTGTCAGAGCAAGTCCTTCTTGAAGTCAGCAGCCTGGAATGAAGAGAATCTGGCATTTGTGCCTGGCTGGATGGCTCAGCCAGCCAGGGCGGAGCGGCTTGGCTGCAATCACACTTTCCACAGGGGAGGGGGCAGAGGAGTGGCAAAGCCCAGTGAGTGATGGGCCTTATCTGCTATACATCCACAAATTCCTCTCCTCCCACTTTGGGTTTAGAGCCTGACCTCCCTTCCTGCTTCCACTAGCCCCGAGAGCAGGAGGGGAAGGGCCATCCAGGACTGGAATCTGAGCGTCCTTTGCATTCTCGGGATTCCTGGTGTGTGTGAGAAGCAGCACACACTTGTCTGGTGAGCTGACAAATTCCACAACAGCTGATGGGTCCCAGGAGAAGCTGCACGCAGGTAGCTGCAAAACTAAACCCCACTATTCCAAAATTCATTTATCCAAGTGCTAACCCACTCCAGCTCACCTGCTGGGTGACAGCTGGCTGTGAAACCTCTTCAGCCCCAGCGCTGGTACGGCATCAAAAAGGAGCAAAGCTCCAAAACATTTTAATCCAGCTTGCCCACTACAGCATGAAGAATTCCAGTGCAAACCACTTTTGTGGTTGTTTTCTACCCTCACAATGAGGCTACAGTCCACCACATCACATGGAGCTTCAATTCCATCTAGAAATAGCCCCTTGAGGTCTCTGCTGAAGGATGGCATTCTGAAATTGTGTTTCCTTGTGTGCCACTGCTGGTGGTGACAGCAGCAAACTGCAGGAACCTGCAGGTATGCCCGGAGTGGGCACAGAGCCAGACCTGACCTCTCACACGGAAGGTTTAGGCAGCAGAATTCACTCCTTCTCCCTAACCCTTTCTGCCTGTGTTGCTCACGTCATGCTCAGACACCACAACTCAGTAACCTTGTCCTGCTACACCCCACAAATGCCTTGATAGAGCCCCACAGGGCTCAAAGGTCCTTTGGATCTTTACATCTGGTGCAAAGCAGGGCAAAAGTGGGAATCCCTGCATCCTCACCTCAGTAAGGTGTCCCCCATCCTGACCCTCAGAGCACTGGCTCTCCCAACCTCCTTCTGTGGAAAACAATGCTCTGGGAAGGGGCACACAGAGAGCAAAATATTCCAGATACCAGTGCTCAACTGGACCCCTCTGCTCCCTGCTTTGGATCTGAGCCACTCTAAGGATGCTTTGGCAAGAGGCAGAACAGAAACCAGCTTTTCCTGGCTCTGTGTCCAAGCGTGTTCACCCTGCTAGGATTTATCAGTGCCTTTCTCTACCTGATCTGATACCGCATTAAAGGGCACCAGCAGTGCAGGACTCCATGGGCAGGTGTTCCTGCACTGCTTTGGAGCTGGATTTGTTAGGGCTTGGGAATGCTCATTAGGAGCAGTGGAGTGGAAATCGTCTGTTCTGTTTGTAAACCCTGATAAAGCCAACATTTAGAAAACAACTAATTACCATTTATGTGCCAAACAGCTGGCCTAGCTCCACATCCACATGCTGGGAGGTTTTGGTGCCAATCAGCCCACACATCAGAGTACAAAAGTCCCCCAGTGTGACTGCAGAATCTTCTAGCAAACAAACTTCTCACTAGCACTGACTTCAAGGATCAAAACACAGCAGTGTAAGAATAGAACAGCCACACAAGCCATCATTCCCACATCATTACATTACAGACACTTGTCCAAGGTGAAAAGGGCACAGAAAGTGTCCTCTGAGGTGCCAGAGGGCAGTCCCAGGCTGCTGTCAGCTGGCCTGGACAGCTGATGTTGCTGTGACAAATCCTCTGTCCCAGCTGTGCCTGTCCTGGCCCTCTCCCCCTCTGGACTGGGACTAAGATCCATTCAGCTCTGGGACCAGACAGTTCAGGGAACTAAACAAATAGAAAATGTTTTCTTCATCATTGCTCTCCCCACTGTGTTTCAAAGGGTTAACCAAAGGATCAAGTGGATGCAAGTACAAGGCAGGGAATGGAGAACTCCAGTGAAATCAATTTAAATTGGTTTAGTAAAAGGTGGAACAAGATGGTCTTTAAGGTCCCTTGCAAATTCCATGACCTTAAACACAGGTTATATCAGTATAAGCTTATCTTAGATCCTGGGGGAGTACATCCTAAAGAAAGGGCCTTGCATGGAAGTGACGTGGATGAAGCTCCAAGACTCTATGGCTGCTTGTTCATCCCCTCCCCTCTGCACACACTCATGCCTTGAGCCCTGAAATCCTGCAGAAGTGAGCATGGTCAGCACCACCCCCAGCAGCCCTGGGGACAAGCCCAGCAATGCCAGCAGGGCTGCAGCCTGTGAGCTGCAGGGCTCCAGGAGCAGGGCACCACAGATCAGCTAACCTGACACACGGGGGGATCCATGCCCAGCACCACAGATCAGCTAACCTGACACACGAGGGGATCCATGCCCAGCACCACAGATCAGCTAACCTGACACACGAGGGGATCCACACCCCAGCACCACAGATCAGCTAACCTGACACACGAGGGGATCCATGCCCAGCACCACAGATCAGCTAACCTGACACACGAGGGGATGCACGGCCAGCACCACAGATCAGCTAACCTGACACACGAGGGGATCCATGCCCAGCACCACAGATCAGCTAACCTGACACACGAGGGGATCCACAGCCAGCACCACAGATCAGCTAACCTGACACACGAGGGGATCCACAGCCAGCACCACAGATCAGCTAACCTGACACACGAGGGGATCCATGCCCAGCACCACAGATCAGCTAACCTGACACACGAGGGGATCCATGGCCAGCACCACAGATCAGCTAACCTGACACACGAGGGGATCCATGCCCAGCACCACAGATCAGCTAACCTGACACACGAGGGGATCCACACCCAGCACCACAGATCAGCTAACCTGACACACAAGGGGATCCACGGCCAGCACCACAGATCAGCTAACCTGACACACGAGGGGATCCATGGCCAGCACAGATCAGCTAACCTGACACACGAGGGGATCCACACCCCAGCACCACAGATCAGCTAACCTGACACACGAGGGGATCCACACCCCAGCACCACAGATCAGCTAACCTGACACACGAGGGGATCCATGGCCAGCACCACAGATCAGCTACCCTGACACACGAGGGGATCCATGGCCAGCACCACAGACCAGCTAACCTGACACACGAGGGGATGCACACCCCAGCACTGCTCTGCTACTCCACAACACTGCAAAAACCAACACTGAGGAAGCAGGGCTGATGCTGCTGGACGTTGGTTGCAAGCACACCAGCTCACTTCACACACTCCTCACGAAGCCATTTATCGACCCAAGTGAACCTTCCCACCCCCTATCAATCCACAAATGTCAATCCAGCCCACACTAAACACTGATTGATTTTCTACTCTAACGAGCACTGTGTCACATTTGTGTTAACTACTCATCAGTTCAGATAAGTGGTTTGCAATTAAGATAATTTGAGACCAGCAGAAGTGTGACCTGAAAAGCACTTTCAAGAGTTCAGCACAGAGAAATTCACTGCTCAGAACAGGCAGCCAGGTACCGAGCTGACAGCTACTTTTAGACCTTTAACACCAGAATTTACCTTTCCAAAATAAAAAGTTTTGTCACAAGCTAATTTTTCCTTGGAAGGCAATAGCTTGCCTGTACAAAGATTTCTTTCCAGAATTTGTACACTCACCCTGCAGCAACACTGATTTTCTTCCTCTCAGGTGACACCACAATCCTTTCACAGGTGCTCCCTATTCTGATGGCGGGCAAGCAGCATTCCAGCAAAACTGCACTCAAGTGACAGCCAGCCAACTAAACTGAAGCCTCCAGAAAAAAACAAACAGTTGCAGGAGCACAGCTTTTGAGTTCCATGGCCGTGAGCCTGGACATAGTTCACATTCTCATCCTACACGGAGCCACTGGGTGGAATTTTCCTCCCAGTGCAAGCGGTTTGGATACCAGCAGCTGCCAGTTGAACAAATTCAGGTTACAGCTGGAACTGCCCTGTCCCCACCTAGATCCGGAAACTTCAGAGCAGACGCTTGGCAACCAGTCAGGTTTCAGTTTGAAGACAGAGATCAAACAGCCTCCTGCACAGTGCAAGGGGTTTTTTTTGCATAGAGAACACCACATCTCTTGCAACATTTCCTCTTCACATGGAGCCCTCATGACCAGTCTGCCAGAGCAGCAGGGAAGTCCTCACTCCCTCCCAACACTCACTACCTGCCAGGCTGCCACCACCAGCCATGCCCTGGTTTTGTCTCCAGGAAGAGCAGCTCTTTTTTTTTGTTGTTCTCTCCTTTATGCTTCTTCCTTGTATCAAGACACAAAACTATCTCAAATCACATTAGTTTATACTTGAGTCAAATAATGTCTGAAAGCTTTACCCTAATATGTAAATGGCTCATAACCATCAGCCTGTGTGTTCTTTAATTATATCAGGCAAAGAGAAAAGACACTGTACTTCTTCATGATGTTGTTTTTCTTAAAAGTTCTAAGGGACTTTAACACACCTGGTTTGGAAATATCTCTTCAATGTACATAAATTATCCCAAATTCCTCCCAGCTGTCTCAAATCCCTGCAAAAGCAGTCATGAGAGTGCTGTTTCTTCTGTGGCTTGAGGAGACACCTCTTTGGTGACCTTAAAGGACAATATTTTAAGGTATTGAACTGACAGACAGCACTACAGCTCACCTGCACTACTTTTACAATCAAGATTCAAACAATTTACAGAGATGCTTTCTGCTGGAAACCAAATTTTTAAGGGCTGAAATTAAGCACCAACTGAAATAATACAAGAGCCAAGACAATGGGCATTTGTCCCCAAGTTATTCCATAAAGCTGAGCTTTAATTTTGTTCAGCTGAATAGTCTGTGGGTCCACTTCTTCAGGAGGATGTGGAGGCCAAACAGATTAAAATGAGATCTGTCAGATCTCTGATATGGGCTTAATTTGGCCTCACAACCTTTTCTGCCTCCCCCACATCTTTATCTCCATCAAACTTTTCCAGCCTCTACTTTTTGGCCTCTACTTTCCTTGCTGACCTCCCACACCATTTTGGCCTCCCACTCCTTTTCAGTTTCTGCTTTTCTTATTGGTCTCCCACCCTTTTTCAGCCTCCACTTTTCCTTTTGGCTTCCCACAGGTTTTCAGCCCCTGGTTTTCTCTCACACTCCCACCCTTTCAGCCAGCACAGAATATTCAAGCCCCCTGAACGTAATTAATTTGTAAATTCTCTTTCCAAACTACCATGTTTCACCTTGATATGTCCATCCATACTTTTTCTACACCCCAGCTGACCAGAAATAACCCATGTCCATCCTTGGCATCTTGCAGTCAGAACAACTTTGGTTTATTCCCAAGGAAACATGGTGGCTCTCCCAGTCATTCCAATCCTGCTAGGATTATCAGAACAATGTCCAGTTTTGTTACTGGAAGCATAAAACATGAGAATTTCTGGGAAAACTGAGTGCTCTAAGCTTTGCTGATAGCTCCATAAGCTGCTGTTCCCAGGTTGTATCCACCAGCTTCCAGGACAGAAGATCAGCAAAATTAAATATCATCTGTGTTCCCACAGAGTGCTATGGTCAGGCACACACAAAAACACACTGTACTTCTCTGCAGAACTTGCTTTTGATCCCCTCCCCCACTTAAAAGAGCAAACAAATCGATGCACAAATAAAATGAGGATTTTGCAAGTCACATATTTTGTATTCATCTTCATTTTCACACAAGACAAAGTTTTCCTTTCTATTTTCCAACAAAATCATGTCCAAAAAAGCTTGTGATTTTGGGAAAAATAAAAAATAAACTTTTTGAATACACTATTGAAAGTGAAGCACTTGGCTTACTTGAGAAATGTCATGGATGCTCTGCTGGTTGTTACATTTGGCACTGTTTGTTCAGCACCCCAAAACCAAACTGGGACACAAATCCTGGCTGTTGGTAAAACCTTTAGGGGTGTAGTGGGTGGGGAGGGAAGTTTCCTGTGACATCTGTGAGAAAACCCCATGCTAACACAGAACAGCAGATAATGAGTCAGGAAAAGGCAGAAAAGCTCACAACTGAACTCCAGAGCTCACTCAAATGAGGCAAAAGGAACATCTGTTTTGCTGTCTGAGTTCCAATTCTGTCAGAGAGAGAATTCCTGGCTTCCTGGTGCAAAGGTGTGGCTTTCCCTCCCAAGAAGCACAAGAGGCAATTTCAAACAGACTCCAGAAGTCCTAAGAGGTGAAGACAACCTGTTATTTAAAACAACAAGATGTGTGGACAGAGAACAAGATTTCCTGGCCTCTAATTTGGAAGGTTCAATAAAACACTAGAAAAGCCCAACACTAATTTGTGCAATAATTTTCCCTCTCTCCAAACCACCCCAGCTTTTACTGCAGATCAAAACCTGAGCTGCAGAAGCACATTTGTAATGCAGCACCGTGTGGCGTTGCAAATACACACCAGGTTTTGTTTTTTCCAAAATGTTGATTATAGTGTGCAGCCTTGTAAAGCACAGAACTGCATATTTTAGTTATTAAACTTCACAAACAAGTCTGGCTGTTGAAAGTCATTTCCCTGAGTAAACAATGACTCAGTGTGGGCTGTATAATGTACAAGTTATTAGTTACTGTTAGCGAGTTTAAAAAAACCCAGCTCTATACAAAGGCCTGCTTCAGAATGGAAAATAGTTTTCCTCCTACTTCTATAGTCCCAGTTATATTGTTTCAGTGGAATTTAATTTTCTAAAAAGCTAAACAGATCACTATCTCTTCATTATATAATTGGACATTGACTTAACTGGACCCTTCAGCCATGAACAATATGTGCAGAGTGAAAGCTGAGTTCACCCAATTTTTTTTTCCTCAGTTTGTCATTATAATGCTGAAGTAAAGATGATTCTTTCCTGGACAGGAATATCCCATCCAGAGCAGGCAGCAGGTGGCAATGAAAACAAACATAAAGACAACCATAAAATATTGAGGATATGGTAGTGAAGAAAAATGCAATTGCAAACTCAATAAAATCCTCTGACAAGCACTGCTCCCTAGTTGAATTACAGCTCCTTCTGTAATCCTCCTCTTCATTAGCAAAATGGCCAAATACACCTGGTGATTGTCAGCTGGCAGAAGGCACCGGGATCACTCTGCCTAATGAAACTCAGCTGCTAAGGCACAAAGGTTTCCCTGCAGCCTCAAACCCACTCCAAAGGCTGTTTTCCAGCTTTGTGCACTGTCTCAGATCAGGAGCACATCTCTGTGTTACCTTTTGCAAGGGTGAAATGTCTGGACAGACACCAGAACACTAAAATGAAATACAGAGTGAAATCACAGAATATCCTGAGCTGGAGGGACACACAAGGATCATCCAGGCCAACTCCTGGTCCTGCACAGAACATCCCAACGATCCCACCCTGGGCATCCCTGGCAGTGCTGTCCAAACACTCCTGGAGCTCTGGCAGCCTCAGGGCTGTGCCCATTCCCTGGGGAGCCTGGGCAGTGCCCAGCACCCTCTGGGGGAAGAACCTTTTCCTAATATCCAACCTAAACCTCCCCTGGCACAGCTCCAGCTGCTCCCTCAGGTCCTGTCCCTGGGCACAGAGCAGAAGTTGCAGCCCCCAGTGAGGGGTGACTTCAGTCCCCTCTTCTCCAGGCTGAACAAACCAAGTGACCCCAGCTGCTCTTTACAGGACTTCCCCTCTAGATCTTTCATCATCTTTGTAGTAAACTCTGTGGTGAAATTTTACTAGAAAAGTGCCTTCAAAAGAAATTACCAAAATAAATTTGAAGGCACAGCTCTAGTCTGCAGAGCCCAGGCTGCAGGCTGAGTGCCATGACAGCTGTGACACGGAGGACTTTTGAGTCATTCATGGACTCTCCATTTCCTGGCAAATATCACAACACATTTTGACACGACATTCTTCACCACCAACAGTGACACTGCCCATTCAGTGACAAAGCTTTCAGTGGCTGCAGCCTGCTGTACCTCCCAGCCCTGGGACCTCACTGCCCAGAAGGCAAACACTGCAGCACTCCAAAGGTACTGCCAAAATGTCAGATTCTACATCCATTTATTATCAGCTGCTGAACTGAATCACAGGAAGGGCGGTGGCCAGCCTGGCCCAAGGTCACCACACTGGGTAAGGGGCTGAGAGTGTCCCAGGGAAGCTGGACATTGGCACCTGACCAAGTGCTTCCCAAAGGAAAAAGCTGCCAGGGAGAGCTATCCATGCATGCATGAATGCCACAGGAGTTCTAAATACTAACCTTTACTGCCTTCCAGTACAGGAATTTAATATAGAACAGACCATGCTGGAGATATATAGCAACAGAAAAGGTACTGGCCCTGCCGCTCCTCGCTGTATTTAAATATTTAAATATTTAAATAAGGCAGGGCAGGGCTGTAAAGAACATTTCCACCCCCACAGAACATGACTCAGTTGTAACAAATTACTTGAGATCTGTCCACTCCAAACCTTCTGCCATAACAAGCTTTGTTAGCCTTTCACATTTACTTGTGCTTGTACCTTTATTAATGCTTTCTGGGGAGAGCTGGCCACCCACCCCACTAATACATCAACAAGAAATATGCAGAGGAGGGCACAAAATACACAGCAGGATATTTTCCAGCGGAGAGATTCCTGAATCCAGGCAGAAAGAGGCACAGCACAAGTGGCCCCCTCCGGGCAGAAAAAGAACTGTGTTACAATCTCCGAGGAAGACAAGGCATGCAAACCTCACCCACCAGAGGTGACAGCAGGTTGGCTGTCTGGTTTCTGCAGAAGCCAAGGATAGCAATCCGAGGCAAAGCCAACCACATCACTCAGGAGCTGGTTACACAGCAGTAAAGCAGCGTTTAACACAGGAAAAGCCCCAACAGGAGATACACACATGCCACAACTGCAATCACTTTATGCCAGCACAGAGTGCCCACCTGATGCCAGCCTTTCCTGCCTCTGTGCAGATGTTCCTGTGCTCACACAGAGAGCTGGGCTGGGGAACGGTTCCACACAAATCACCTGTTTGTTTGGCCTGCTCGGTTCTGTGTGGGTAAGCTCTCACAAGTTAACCACTGATAGAGGTATCCCAAAGTACAATAGAGCTGGTTTTCCCCACGGTAACACTTTAGAAACACACAAATCAGCCTTTATAAAACAGGTCTGAAGCCTGTGTGAAAGGACAAGCGATTGAGTTACGCTCACAGCCCTTACAAAGGGCTGTGGCACAGACTAGCCCAAAAAAAATCTGCTGTTCTTTGAGTTCTCTCCCCCTCCTTTTCTGCAGCACCTGTAACACATCAGCTTTTCCCCAACACATATTTATCCTCCAGAAGGCACTGCTGGTTACCTGAGAACAGCGCTCACTCAGTCCCTCCTTTGAACTGGGAGGCAAAGTGCTGCAGCCCAGTGATCCCCAATGTTTTACATGCTGGAACCATTCACACCTGCCAGGTAAGAGCCAAGGGAAGGGGCAGTGGGAACTGTACTTTATACACTGCCCTGGGACTGTGGCAGCTGCTGCAGTTTGTTTTTCCTGCATTTGGAGCAGACTGTTCCTTTGGACAGGGGGAGAGGAATTTGTCCAGTTCCTAGAAAGCATGTGGTTCCCAATCCAGTAATAAGCAACATGACACCACAAACAACAGAAAAATTTCAAATATCTGAACAAGACTGAGACTATCTTAGCTTTGCATAAAAGTGTCCATGGAGTTTGAGCTTATTCATAGAAAGAAACACTAATGTTATAAAGCATTCTTAGCCCCCAGCTTTTTACTGGCCTTCCTTCAGTGGGCTCAGATCAAATTAAAAAAATGAAAAATAAACTAAAAAAAAAAGTTTTCTACCTGGCTTGACTCATATTGTTAGGATCTATATAAGTTCTCTTACAGTTATTATAAATCCTGAAGACATACTGTAAATCACAAGTTTCTTTGCTATTAATTATGCAGAAGAGAGCAGAAATTACACACTGTGGATCCTGACTCACACGGGATCTCCCACTCCTTAGTGTGTTATGATTCACACCTTCTTTTGCTCTTTAAAAATAAATCTATCCTTTATAGTATGACAAATTAGGACAGCATGTGTTCAGTGTAGCACTCCACTGGTCCCTCCAAGGCAGAACACAGCATTCATATTTACACAGTCTCTCCCTAAAACACAGAATTATATCCACTATCAAACCTGAAACTGCTGAAGTGTTATGACAGCGGTTGCCATATCAGGGCCTACTGTGAAAATTAAGAACTCATCAGTTCCATAAGCCTTAGGCAGTTTCTAAAAGTTTTGAAAAGGTGCTGACAACTGGTAATTGTCTACTGCACCAAAAGGGGATGAAAGAAAAATGCCTTTCTTCCCAAGGACTCTAAGATGTGGTTCTGTTTTCATGGCTTGTCCCACCAACCAAGCAAATTTTCTCATTTGTCACTTTTTCAAACTAAGCAGCTGCCATCTACAAGTAGCTCTGGAGGAGCCTTTTGCCCCAAGCAACTGTCAGAGAGAGATTAAACACCAGAATAATCTCTGTATTGTATCTCAGAATCACTTTTCCTCTGCAATCCTCCCAACGACAAGAATGCAGCTCAAGCCAGCTTACTTGGAAAAGTCAAGTTACTAGAATGAGTTGCTCATTCAGGCAGAGTCAGATTCCTTCCATGAGTCACTGTCACTTAAAGCAATTAACTCCGGGTATATTAGTACTGGGAAAAACTGGCATAGAAAGCAGAACAAAGATGGGAGACACCTGAGTCTCATAGGGGATGTAGAAACGTGATCTAAACTGGAGAAGTTACAGAGTTTGACCATCTCCACCTGTGAGAGAGGGCTAAACACACCGAGCTTTCTCCCTGAAGTGCTTCGAGGCACCTGTGCAAGCACTGGCAAAGAAAGCAGAATTCTTCCAATGGGAACGTCAGTGCTGTGCACAGCAGGGCGGATCACACCCAACAGCGCTCGGAGCTGTAACGCAAGTTTGGGATGTACAGGAAGCCTGTCTTGACAAGGGCAAGCCAAGCCGCCTGGAGCCCCGGCCGTGCCACGGCCACGTCGGAGCCGGGAGCAGCCGCACGGCCGCCACACCCTGCCCGGCCCCGCCGCGGCCCCGCAAGGGCTCCCCGCCAGCAGCGCCCGCCCCGCGCCGGGCACGGCGTGCGGGATGCGCGCACAGAAGCGTTACCGGAGCGCAGTCACGGACCGGCCGGGAGCCAGGCAGGCAGCAACAGCTCCGGGCAGCCGGAGCCACGCCGTGCCGCCGCCAGGATGCCGGCTGCTCTAGCCCGCTCATTTGTTTCTTCCGTGAAAAACGTGGAGAGTTTCCGGGAAGGTCTGCGGGAGAACGGCCGAGCCGCGGCCGCCCGGGGCGCTGCCCCCGCGGCCATGTGTGCCCGAGCGCCGGTGCCGCCGGCCGGCCGGGCAGGAGGCGGCC